>KN885908.1:27645-53808 GCA_000934455.1 Apostichopus parvimensis | reverse complement strand
TATATTAACATTATCATATTCCATGTCTCATATACCAACATGAGCATTACTCCATATTATTCACAGAAAACTACTACTGTGCTAGAAATCTCCCCTCTTCAAAAGGAGGTCACAAATCTCAACTCTTGTACTTATGGTGCTCCCTGAGGCCCCTATAAGGTTTGAGATTATTTAATTTCTGCTACCTTGTTTTTTTACCGGTAACTATTACCAGGTGCTTCTGCAAGTTCTTCTCCTTTTTTTGTTTTGTTTTGTTGTATTACCTATGACATGTGTTTGTATCTACTATGATGTGTGTTTGTATCACCATATGATATGTGTTTGTATTAACTATGATGTGTTTGCATTACCTATGATGTGCGTGCATTACCTATGATGTGTGTTTGTATTACCTGTATGTGTTCTTATTACCTATGTTGTGTTTTTGTATTAGATATGATGTGTTATTACATTACCTATGATGTGTTTGTATTAATACCTATGATGTGTGTTTGTATTACCTATGATGTGTATTTGCATTACACCTATGATGTGTGTAAGCATTAAACCTGCTATGATGTGTGTTTGCATTACCTATGATGTGTGTTTGTATTACCTATGTTGTGTGTTTGTATTACCTATGATGTGTGTTTGTAGTACCTATGTTTGTTTGTGTTACCCATGATGTGTGTTTGTATTACCTAGGATGTGTGTTTGTATTACCTAGGATGTGTATGACGTTGTATACCTCAGGCATTGGAGAATGTGCTAGGTTCATTGATATACTGTATCATGAAACCAATATGGCATATTCAACCCCTTCAACATGGGATCGAAGGAGAGAACAAATGAGGCAACACACAGTCAGTTGGAATTAGATTAAAAAGTTAACAAGTCTCTTCAATTAAGTCTTGAACACTACGATAAATCCGAATATTATCTTTGAAGGCAAGAAAGGATGAGAAGTGGCACTTTGAACTCTCCCCTCCATTTCCCCCCATCTTCTTCCATCCCAACCCCCCTACCCCCCACACCAAACCCATCATAACCTCCTTAATATAGGTTGTACATTCAACTCTGCTCATCAACAATAAAATTCTGAAGATGTGCAGAACTATCTTACAAAAATATAACAAACTTGAAAGTGAGATCTGACGACAGGGTCATATATGCCAACAGCAATAACCACCAATCAGTCTTTATCTTTACAATCCATACATCTCTAGATGGCTTTACATGTAGAATGTTTACAAAATAAGCATGCACACTTCAGCAGTTAATCGAGTGAGCCCCAAGGCTCAGTGATTGCTTTCTCACATGAAAACATGTACTGTAACAACAACAACAACACTGGGGTTACCATATGTCCTGATTAATCGGGATTGTCCGCTAAGTCCAACAAAAATATCTTACCCTACCGTCAAACTATATCTGCAAGGTCTTTGTGGACGTTAAAAAGCTATCACTGTTTTGTCTTTTTGATGCACAAACCAAAACACGCACATCTGCTGCAGTACACATCACATGACCCTCTTCTCAGAAGCATGATATCACTGTTTGCGCACAGGAACATAACTGAAGGCAGCGTATTAAGCCCCGCAAGCTTGAGCAGGGAACACCATCACATATGACAGTCCAAGAGAACAGACAAACAAGACTATTACTGATGTTTCTACAGCTCATCCGGTGTTCAAGATATTCAAACCTTAACATGTGTTTAATATCTAGAAGTCTTCCATTAAGGCTAGAGTAACGATGCTGTGGGCTCCGATACAAGCCTTGATATCAATGTTATTCCAATTGTTTGCAAACATTCTAATTCATCCATAACATGATTTCTTAACTAACAACAGAGCACCCTTGGGTGGCATTCAATACTGACGATTTGTCCATCACAAATTAAGTAACATTTTTGTAGGCCTGTTATTGCAGGCCATGAATGTCATATGTTTCCCTACTGAGTTTGACACTACATCTGAGAGTCTGACCTAATGGTCAGCTAAGTGGTCCAACAACTTTATTTGATTAACCTCCTTTTGTTTCAAGGTTAATTCATCAAAAAAAAATATAATAAGTGGAATGGAAATACAACCTGATCCGAAAGAACTATTTCTAATAACTAAGAGTCTGCAACATAACTTTTTTTTGGTGCCTAAAAGTCAACTGTTAATAAAAACAATCATGTTTAATCAGGTTTATTTCTACAGGGGGATTCTTATGGTATTTCAATGCAACAATTACAACTGATAAGAATCTACTGTAAATTCAGCTACTCACATGCCACAGTGGCCGTGTATAAATAATTATTACAGAATGTCAACGAAAACTTCACAAGCACTTGAGTGTTTTCGCACATTTTAAACCCACACAGCCTACATCACATCTACCATGCATGCAATGAAGTGCCACGAATATGAGAGGGTATATGAGGCACACACATATATATGCATAATGTGTGTGCATTATTTTCATTCATGCAATTCAGTCTGAGGTTAATTAGCATATACAGCTTGAATGAGTAAGGTCCTCGAATACCTAATTTCCTTGTATCATTAAAACCACTGCGCAACATCAAATAATTATACCAGCAAGACCACAAAACTGACTGGTTTTCAGTATTAATAATTAAGGACTGTTTCAAAATCACCCTGCACGATTACTCACCCGCCCAACCCCCCGGCCTCTACCCTGGTGGATTTTTGCACCGTCATTCAGTCATTCACGAAGAGTGGAATGAGCTCACAGAAGCTTGCCAAGTGATGGAACGCTCTGTACTAGTTCATACTAAGTAGGCTACGTTAGAGAAACTCACAACTAAACAATTGTATGTATTTTAGATCCTCCTGCAAGCAGGAACTCGCGAAGAAGCCTCATTGGCTTATCAAAGCCGCAAGCTGACCGAAGTCAGTCTCTTAGATTTTAGATCCTCCTGCAAGCAGGAACTCGCGAAGAAGCCTCATTGGCTTATCAAAGCCGCAAGCTGACCGAAGTCAGTCTCTTAGATCCATATTTAACGTCCATGATTATGAATTGTCAATTGTCAACAATGTAACTGGACAACATACATTAATCTTGGAGTGATTCGTACTCGGACCTTATGATTGAAAGGCACCGACGTTAACCACTGAGCTAACACTCCTTAATTAGGAAGATTATAGGGACATTATGGACTTCTCTTGTTTATGTGGACAAGTGATGAACTTTTGAAAAAGTGCCTTACTCCCTCTCTTTGTCTACTCTCAAAAAAATTCTAATGCACTTTCTCAGATCTACATAACCTACTTAAATTGGTAGCAATTTAGCTACCTACTGTGCCCTTAACTAGCTGACCTACTTCCTCGTTCATCACCCTCTTCCTTTCAAATCTACCATTCAGAAGTAAAACACCTGCTTTCCCATTTTCATCTGTACATAATCTCCACGGTTTTGCATTAAGTATACCATCTTCACCAAATGAGTGGAATGGAAGGGGGGGGGGGGGGACACGGTGCTAAAATGCATGCTACCAATTTGGCAAGTCAGGTATAATAGGGAAAGTGCAATAATTAGCAGCAGACAGGTAAGTTATGAATGAAATAAATTTACATGAACCCTTGTTGTCTGAATTCAAAGCCTCCTACTGTAGCAAGTACATTATTGGCTAAGTCATCAAGACTGTCAGGGTGCCGTTGAGGTAAAATAATCAGAAAGGCTTAAGTCGTAACGAGTAATGCAAACCTAGCATTGTACATGTGGTACCCCGTCTGAGATATAAACAGTTTTCTAGGTTGACATCACACACATACGCACACCATCTAGGCTGCTATGATGCCTTGCCTGTATATTGTATTAACCAGTGAGTTCCCTGCAATAAACAAACCAATAAAGTAACCATTAGAGGACCGAATGGATGTTCATCAAAAACTATCCATGTACCTAGCAATCAGCCCACCCTAGTATGCTGAAAAGTGTCAAGGAAGATGATTGCCTTACTTCTTCCCAAAATTCACCATAAATAAGTAAGTTCAATGTGGTTCTTTTTCTCGCCTTTTTGAAGTCTCTGAACCTAGCATTTTTCAACTGACACTGAAGAATCAGCATCACTTATATATAGAACAGTCCCTATGACATGTCATGCAACGAGAATACAAAGTTCTCATCCACATCGTACTTGAAATCCTTTGATACCTTGACATGAAAGCTCTACAAACTTCCAAGTTATCCCTTCAGAGAGACGTGACGACAGCATGTGCTACGTGTATGGAGGATAATGAACCCATCATCCCACTGCAATATTAATAATTATGGCTTCATGCATAATGGCATGGATTCAGGAAAAAATTACTGCAATTACGCAACTGCATATCCAATTTCTCCGAAAAATTGATTATCAAATATCATCCACTTAATGGTTATTTTTCTAGGAAGCTTATTGGTTAATATTAAATAGCATGTTTTGTATACATTATTTTAAATAAAGTCTAATTAAGGCTCAAGCCATACCTGTAAAAGCACATTTGTGACATTTTGCAGACAAAAATATGAGAATGCATTCATTGCTGATTATTTAAGTAAAACAATTTAATCGCACTACCACGTTCCTCCAACATCCCCCCCCCCCTTCCCCAACCTCCCACATCCTCTTACATCACCATTGTCCTCCACACATCAAAGATTATGTAAGAGCAAGAAGCTTACAAAGAAAATGACAGATTTTTGTGACATTTTTTCTGCCAGGGCTGTTAATTCCTTTTCAACTCTTCACACCGCTTCTGACATATCTTGCCACCCACTTTCCCACACTAAACATCATGAGAGAAGCAAGATAATCGACTTTAAATAATTTAGGGTTGATATCTACAAGAGGAAGGAATATTTCTTACATGTAAGATGATAATGTGATATTCTTCCTACATCCTGCTCTTATAAAGGAACGACACTTGGGACAACCTTAGGGAATCATATAACAAAATGTAGGGTACAAATTTATAATAACGTCTAAGAGAGTCTAAGTGAATGTATTTGTCCTAACAAGTACCCCCCTTTGACCTTTAAGTCTACAGCAATATTTTGCACTGTAACATTTTCATGGACTTGCCCTGTCTGAGGAAAGGTTGCCAACCCAATCAGATTCATAGATACTATTTTTTATGATACATTAATGTTTATGAGTCTTACCCCTGGAGGCAAAATACCACAGTAGGTTATACTATTTTACATGGGAATTGCTAGTAAAAAAAAATCGTCATTTTTAGATTCCAAGCAATGTCCTAACTGCTACTAAAGCTGTAAAAAATACCCTTCATAAAAACACCCCCCCCCCCATCCCAACACCACCCGTAATGAACAGAAAAGAATAAATACATATTTGATGCACTCCAGCAGTCACTTGCATGATTGGGTTGTTTCGTACAAATCCTTGACATTTGGTACTGTTGCAAATTTACTGGCACTACGGTCATAACAAATTTGCCTTCCACCTTTTTATTTTATTGTACCTGGTTGCTTAACCATGAGGACTATAATCCCCCATTTCCCCTCACCCTCCCCCCCACCCCCCATGAGAAATGTTGAAGAATCACGATCAAGATCACATTGCAGTACCTTGACCAAGTTAACACTGTCTGTACCCACCATACTATACATACATCACATAATCCCTCTGGTCTGAATATCTACGTGCGGTTACAAAAGATACGTTTGCTTCTAATCGGTGAGTAAGCGTCGGTCATTCAATATAATGCAAATGATTTGTATCCTAAAGTTCCCAATTCATTTGCTCACGTGCCTGCTTTGACAATTTCTGGTGCAATTTGATGTGAAATAAATATTTGCCTGATTTCACAATTTCGGGTGAAATTTTCATGAAATAGAGTGACAGGTTAAGTCGTCATGAGGTACCTGATCTAAACATCAGATTATCAAAAGATCAAAAACAAAACCTAGCTTTTTGCAAATCCTTCAGATTTTCACAACTAACTTCTAAGCATAATCTGGCAGAGAGGAGCAGGGAAAGAAGGTGTGGAGGGGGGGTGGGGGAGTAGGGATGGGGGAGGGAGAAGAAAGAAAATGCTATGAGTGGTTTGGTGCAACCAGAATGAATCCCAATGTTCAAACTCTGGCCTTATAAATTTCAGACTGCAACATCAACGTGTTGTAAACAATAAACATCTACCTCGGGAAAGAAATGCAGTGTTGGCATTACTTGAGTGCTAATGTGTGTAAATATATCAATTACCTGGTGGGTTATTGTCAAGTTCTTGCATTTAATGCCCCTCCCATGCAAGTAAGCAACCCGTTTTGTCCAATAATACTGACAATAATAGTCACAAGGGCTACCTTGGCTCTCCCTTGTCATCCCGTCCATGTAAAGTCCTTGAGTACTGTACTGAACTAACAAGGCAACACTATAATCGTGGGTTTCATCAACAAATCGTTGAGTCATCATCACTCAAGATGAGACAGAAATGCCCAAGACTGAACCAATATTGAGCAAAAAAACAGCAGCTTAACGAGGGCAATAAACTCACTAAGAAAGCATTCATTACCATTCCTTACAGCTGTTTTAATTATCAAGGATAACGGCTGGAAATGACGAGCAGAGAATCGCAAGTTTGAAAGTTCTTTTACAGCCTGGAATATTGGCCTTCGGGCAGTTAACCTTGTAACTGCTGAACTTAGTCAAGCATGCGAGAGAAAAATGGGTGAATGGCTTGAAGCTCAAACACTCCCATGTCAAGTGGCAATCTAGATCCTAATATTGTGTTTGTTTCATACCAATTTGGAATATTAGCTCACATAGGAGATAGGAGAAAAATCCATGTGTTTAAATATGTTCCCACCTCAAAACTGAAGCCACATTGGCGTTGATCAGCTATGCAGAGCTGTAATCCACTTTTAAAACTAGATCTCTAGTGTGTAGCTCTCGAGCGGCGAACTCTCGAGCGGGACAGTTCTCCTCTCAAGCGGGGCAGATCTCGTCTCGAGCAGGGGTCTGATCCTCCTCTTGAGATCAACTTCCTAGTGTAAAAGATCTGGCACTTAGGATCTGTCCCCCCAGATCTTAATTCCCCTTCTTGGAGATATCAGTCCACGATCAAAATAACGAGTGTGAAATCTCGGTTGATCTGGATGATCCTAGCTGATCTCAACGATATCTTGCTACAGTATCCTGTTTCTTGCCACGTGCCGTTTGTATCCTTATGTACTAACTTGTATCTTACCATTCCATGTAACTTCCTGTTTGTTGAAAACGGGCTCGCAGTCTGATCGGCCCCGTAAATGGAAAAGTGAAATAAAATATTTGTGGATCGGAAATATCGGATTAGGATCGGAGGATCATGTCAAAAGCACTCTTACTTTGACTAGCTGTGTTTTTTTCCGGATATCAATCAGCTTTATACAAAACCTGATGAACTTTGTTTTGTTTTTCCTTACATTGTTTTCTGAGGAGAAAAAAGTTGCCCCACTGTCCCATAATACTACTTTATAATGTATAGCATTGCCATGTCAAGACTTACCCTTGGTCCACAAAATTTCCACGTTGCTGTTTTTCCTGACCAGGCATTCCAATAAGACGTCCTCTCCTATTCCCCCGATGACATCCGTGTCTGTTACATTGAGAATGTCACTCCTGGCATCGAGGCTGGAAATCGGGTGCTCGTTAACACCGATGAGCGTACCTTGGCTAACGACGGAGCCTGCTATATTTTCCGCGGCGCAGATATACTCCCCTGCGTCTGCAGCTACCACAGACGATATTTGAATAACTTTATTTGGCAGGATGATGACCCTGTTGAAGAGAAGAAAATAATGATCATCACCAGTTTTCAAGTTATCATCAAATCGGGAAACAAAATATTATGAGATACAAACACTTTTGCTGAATGAGTTAAGATGAATGAGGTGAGTTAAGAAGGAGACAGAACCCCAGATATCATTGTTAATGACATGCATGACATAGACGCTAACGGAAGAAGTCACTTAACAGCTAATTACCAAATTAATCTTCTTCTTTTTGTCTTGTCTTTAGGATATATATGTAGGCTAGACTCAAGCAAGTCTTAACCAGAGAGCCAAACGACTTATTGATTCCTCATTCCTTTTTTATAGGACTAGAGCTACTGTACACACAATATTTTGAAGTTTTGACAAGTGTTGACAGCAACATCTCCCTAGAACCAGAATGCAAAATGCATTTGAGGTTTTAAATGACTTCATTACACTAGACTTCTTCCGCATGTTCACCAGAAATAGCTCTTATAATACAAATGTCCCGAACCACTGTTTTGATTTACAATTACACTATGGCATGATAAACACAGGTCAGTCTAAAGTACGTGGAAAAAACACACCTCCACCAAAAGCAATAGGGGGTCTTGTACTCAATGTGATGCAGCCAAACACCTAAGTATGAGAAGTATCCATGATTCCTACCTGGAGATATCATATTTAAAGGTTTTCTGAGTTTGACCTCTGGTGACAGCAAATGACATTTTGGCCTACACCAACAACAACAGGATTCATGTACTCAATATGGCCAAACACTAAGTATGAGAAGTATCCATGATTCCTACCTGGAGATATCATGTTTAAAGGTTTTCACAGTTTGACCTCTGGTGACCGCAAATGACAATTTGACCTACACCAACAATAACAGGATTCTTGTACTCAATGTGGCAAATCCATATACTGTACCATGTATGAAAAGTATCCATTTCTTACAACGAGATATCATGTTCAACAGGTTTTCAGATATTGACAGCTGGTGAACCAGATGACCTTTGACCTCCAACAAAACAATTAAGTTCTTCTATTCAATATAAGGCATCCACATGCCAAACTGTATAAAAAGTATCCTTGCTTCCTAACTTGATATATCGTGTTTACAAGGTTTACACAGTTTCACCTCTGGTGACCTCAGATGAAGTGACCTCCATCAAAACAATATTAGGATCTTTTATTTATTATAATGCATCAACATCACAAGTATGAAAAGTAATCATGCTCCCTACCTTGAGATTGGTGACCGCATATGACCACTGACCTCCACCAAAAACTAAGCTTTCCTTCCTCTCAATATGACACATCTACATACCAAGTATGAAAAGTATACATGATTCCTACTTTCAGCTATTGTGTTTGTAAGCTTGGCATCACACAAACACATTCACGCATACACACACATACATGCTATCATGACTTCATAGGTTTCTCGTTATAAAAACCAAACACAAGAGGGTTTTTGTACTCACTATGATGGTTTCACCCACATACATGAAGTTCAACCACCATGTACTTTTAGAGAACACACACACATATGTCACCATCATCATCAAATAAAATAATTTTACCTTTGGCACTGAACAGTTAGTTTATGATGAATACACATTCTACATGAAGGCATAGTCTACAATAAGTATATGAAACTAAGTTTGTATGGTGGATAAATGAAAAAAGGAGCAACAAATTTTGAGTGAAATAAATTTTATCCAAAGAACAGAGTTTTGAGATTAACATTCTGGTTATAATTCATTTCAGTGGCAGTTACCATATTTGCAAGAAATAATTGTTGCTTAAAACAGAAACCAGAAGGCCAGCAGGCAATAGTGATTCCTTGCCTTTATACTGTTTATAGATTTGATAGAGCAACTGAGGAAGATGTGTCCTGAAGTCAAGTACAAGAACATCATACCAGATAAACTTGATCATTGCAAAGGTACTATCCTTCTGAATGTTGATGACAGATAACAGTCATTAGTGGAAGTGGAAAACCCTCTCAGCCACAGAGGAAAGGTCAAATCCTATGACAATTGGTGGCACAGAAAAGCCATTCATCAAAGAAATAGTTAAGTTTGTCAGTTTACAAGGTTTCCAGACTCTGACCTATTGACTTCATATGACCTTCCATGAACATCATATTTGGGCAAATATTTGGAAAAATATCTGTCACTAATTTTACTGGTTGTAATAACAAGCACTAATAATGGCAACTGTAACAGGGAAAGGTCAAGTGTTCTGTGCAAGGTTAAACCCTGAGGTGTTTAATATTCATCTTGAGAATTCAGAACAGTTTAAGATATTGTGCAGTAATTTCTGACTAATTTTGACAGGTGATGACTTCAAATGACCATTGACCCAATACCAAACAACAATCACAAACCAGTTCTACCTATGGGGAGTGAGCCTTCCAAATATGAAATGTACCCCAGTTATCTTTCTGATGAAGAAAGAGCGTTTACCAGCAAGTGTCACATGCACACACACGCACATACAAATGCCATCACCATCGCACAGATTCCTTCTGCCTTCGGCAAAGAATCAAAAATGAAATAAAGAAATTAATACAGAGAGAAACGGAATGCAATAGTCATATCCAAAACATTGTCTGGCACTGAACTCCAACCAGACAATGGGTAGAACTGGCTAGTACATATTTTCAGAAACTAGACAGCCTGATCCCAAATGACTTTTGATCCCTTGCCCTACTTCATGTTTTCTGTTATCAAAACATGAAAAAAAAAATAGGAAAACTAAATCACCAACTTTCTGGCAAGAGACATCAACGACTCTACAACCAATTGGGGAAAGATCTGTTTTCAAGGTTTGTGTCTTCTCGACCCCAAATGACCTTTGACCAACTTTGAAAATTACATTACATTCCATCCTTCCTGCCTCCACATTATCTATCGACCAATCCAACATTTCAGATATTTGGATACATCCACCAGATATAGCAGATGCATGGTGGTGGTGGTTGCATGTATTGTGGTTTGAATACATGTTTGTTGCAGCTGCTCCGTTAATGGGTAAATTTGGCATACACTGTGGACCATAGACTGTGCACTTACTATCTCAAAAAGGAGTCTTTGATGACAGAAAAGAAACATTCTAAAGCAATGTCTATAACTGGTGGAAGGGACATACAGAACAACGATATTCCTCTTCTTTCAGGGGTTCTCTCAATAAGCAATTTCAGACTGGCTCAGTTTATTTTGTATTTTAGGATGTAATATGTTTTTGATGTGCTTTTTTCTGTTTTTTTGAATATCTATACAAAGTATTTATACGCTACTAATTTTTACTTCAGACAGAAAAATTCCCTGTATTGAAATTTTAGTTTCAAATACATACTTATTACTTCACGGAGAGTGTCTGTCAAGGTCAGAAGAGTCATTGTACTGTCCCAAAATATGCTAAGAAAAAGAGATAATGGTCAAGAGTGTACAAACTTCAAGCGGAATTTTACTGCCGCCCTCGAACAACGAATGATGGAATTCTCATGCCCGGAGACATTTAATAGTTGAAGCTACTAAACATCCCTAAAATTGGCGACTTACAATACCGATAATCTTTAAAATTCTTAGACTATCAACAACAACAAGTAATTTCAGTCCTGCTTACAATTCCTTACTTGTAACATGTTAAAAGTAACCAAAACTATTTTCTAGTACTAGGTGCTACACCTCTAAATCATTCCTGAGATACATTGAGTAGGATTCATATTGTGCCTCTAAAGTGAGGTGCATCATTCTGAAGGAGGCAGTAGACCTCAGGAAGTACAAGTGAGGTACAATATTCTGAAGAGGGCAATAAACCTCAAAAGTGCAAGTGAGGTATTATATTCTGAAGGGGGACAGTAAACCTCACAAGAGCAAGTGCGGTGTGATATTCTGAAAGAGGACAATAAACCTCGGAAGAGCAAGTGAGGTACAATATTCTGAAGAGGGCAATAAACCTCAAAAGTGCAAGTGAGGTATTATATTCTGAAGGGGGACAGTAAACCTCACAAGAACAAGTGCGGTGTGATATTCTGAAAGGGGACACTAAACCTCACAAGAGCAAGTGCGGTGTGATATTCTGAAGAGGGCAGTAAACCACAAAGTGCAAGTGAGGTATTATATTCTGAAGGGGGACACTAAACCTCACAAGTTCAAGTGAGGTGTGATATTCTGAAGGGGGACAGTAAACCTCACAAGTTCAAGTGAGGTGTGATATTCTGAAAGGGGGGCCTTAAACCTCACAAGTGCAAATGAGGGACGATATTCTGAAGGGGACGATTAAATATGAGCAGATCTTGGATATGCAGTATCTAGCCGAACATGTTCGGTTCGGTGCTAGCATTCTTTAGTGGCGATAGCAATGGCCTCTTAAAGCTTCATAGAACTGTTTAGGCCTCGATGACAACTGAAAAGGTTTGGGAAATGACGAGGAATCTGAAAACATCATCCATCACTTAAGTCTTCTATTAATTGCAAAAGGAGAGGTGATAACGAGCATAATTAGTGGCAACGAAACAAATGCACTAGATACACTGAATTAATACATGGGAAGCACCAAACACAGAGTTTCTATATTGGATTGCATGGTTAATACAAGTGGAAGCAAAGTAATAGTGTCACAAGCTTACAACCCAGAAGTCTAAACAAAACCAAAGTGAAGATTCTCCCAGTGGTTACTTGCCTTGACAGTCTATGCAGAACAAGCTTTCAAGTAGTTTACTTATTCTGGTTTACTCTATAATATATATGTCTAAGGGGGATGTTATATCAGGGAACTGCTACTTGGGAATTATAGGAATTGTCTGGTGGAAGATTCTGATACATTGTCCTTGTAGTTATTATTTTTCTCTTTCTAACCATGTAAAAATTGTCCCCATTTGACGTTTTCTTCTTGTAGAAATCTGGTTTTCAAATTCACCAGTTTCTCACCAAAAGTACCGTTTGTTCGAACACATCAATATGGTGATTGACGTAGTGCAGGTAAATAGGCAAAACAGGCGAGTTGAAGTTAGCACTCCCACTTCCGCAGCAAATACACTCTCACATGTACACGCACAGGTGATTGCTTATTATATAACGTACATATCGCAAACGTATCTAGCCTACTGTACCATGCCTAGTTGGTATACGTATAGCGTGGCACATAATATACTCTCACACTCAAACCACAGTTCATAAACTGTTCTTCGAAATCGCTGAAAATAAAATTCACGGATCAAATTTACAGTAAAAGGAAACTTGAAAAGTATTCGGAACACCGAAAGATGAAACTTGGTGGAATTGATGTCAGAGCAGAATGTAGTACAGAGAAGCTTAGGCTTTGCAGAACTGTCCGATTGTAACGTTAGAGTAGCCTACATGCGAACATTCTTCGGGTTGGAGCTGGATAGCGCGATGTATAAACAACGAAGAGTCTGCTGTTAAAACTTATCTTGTGTTACACAAAGACCACGAAACCACTGATCACGTTTCTCTGTCAAACGCAACATTAGCGTTCTCATACTTTGACAACATGTTTGGAAAATTATTTATCATTTTTTCAGGTAACGTACTTCTTTGGGCCACCAGACAATCCTTTTAACCCTTCAAAAATTCTTTTAAATCATCTTAGGTGAAGGATTATATACACAAAACTGTCAACAAGATCATTATCAGTGACCCAATTGCTCTAAATGAACCAGTTTACTCTACCAAAAACATTAGTGATCTTGTACTCATTATAGGGAAGCCTTATGTCCAATATGAAATCTGTTAAAGCTTCCCATCTTGAGATATTTTGCTCTTAAAAAGCTTTTAGGAATTGACTTGATGACCTTACATGACCTTTGACCGTCACCAAATTGTGTAAAATCTTTGCACTACATAAGGTGATCATACCATGCATATATGAGCTTCTTTGCTCTTCAGGTACTGGAGATACAGCATTTTTGAGATTTTCACATTTTGTCCTCTGCTGACCCCAAATGACCTTTGAGCTCTACCCAATACAATAGGGTCTTGTACTCATCATCCAGGGAAGCCACATGCGCAATATGATTGCCAATAAAATTTCCCATCTGGAGATATCTGTTTACAAGGATTTAAAGTTTTGACCCCTCATGACCTTAAGTGAACTCTGTCCTGAACCAAATTGTGTAAAAACTTTACACTACATAAGACTATCCTACTATTGATACATGAGCTCCTTTGATGTTCAGTTCCTGGACTTTTTCATAATCAGTTCACAGTCTGTTGTAATTTACAGTCTTAAAATATGCAAGTGACATAGCCTAGATACATGGTAACATTAGGCCTATATATGCACTTAATATAGGCCTAGTTGGGTTTTAGGTTGACTGCGCAATGAACAGGTACCCAGGGGATCAACCAAAATTAGCAAACAGGTACCTGGAAGCAAATTTGTGCACCATACCCACCAATAGTCTAAATAAATCGTTTACAACTAATGTTAATGCATTGCTAGAATAATTATACATTAACAATAAGGCCTAAAATAGGTGGGGGGGGGGGAGGAAACAGCTTTTACTGATATATTATATGGTATTTTAAGTGCATCTATGACATTTGTCAACAACAAAGGGTTCTGCTGAGTAGCACAGAAGATTACTGCATATTGTAGGTTGACTGTAAACCAATTGATTTATAGGCATTTACTGCTATAAACAGCTGAAACAAACATTCCAAAGGGTGCAATAAAAGACAAAGTCACTGAACAAACCATACCATGGTGCAATGATCAAGTGACATGCCTACAGTAATGTTCACCTAGGCATAGTTACAGTGGGACAGAGGAACACTAGTTCTATTCCTGTAAGAAAATATGCAGTCGGGTCCATATGTGCTTCTTTTTATGCTTGCAATGAAAGTGAGAATTCTTCCTAAGACACAGTTACTTTTCCTGTCTTCTTTGTCCTAGAGCTCCATTCCCCTTCCTCCCTTCCCTTCTACTTTGCCTCCCTCTCCTAATCCCTCCACCCCCCCCTCACCCCTCCTATCTCTATCTCCTCTTCCTCTCATCACTACTTCCATCATCACTCTTAAATAACCTTAAAACAGTGTCCTTATCTTCTTGTCCTCTCCATTCCCCTCCCTCCCTTCCCTTCTACTGTGCCTTCCTTTCCTAATCCCTCCACCCCCCACCCCCACCCCTCCTATCTCCATCTCCTCTTCCTCTCATCACTACTTCCATCATCACTCTTAAATAACCTTAAAACAGTGTCCTTATCTTGTTGTCCTCTCCATTCCCCTTCCTCCCTTCCCTTCTACTGTGCCTCCCTTTCCTAATCGCTCCACCCCCCACCCCCACCCCTCCTATCTCCATCTCCTCTTCCTCTCATCACCACTTCCATCATCACTCTTAAAGAACCTTAAAACAGTGTCCTTATCTTCTTGTCCTCTCCATTCCCCTCCCTCCCTTCCCTTCTACTGTGCCTCCCTCTCCTAATCCCTCCACCCCCCACCCCCACCCCTCCTATCTCCATCTCCTCTTCCTCTCATCACTACTTCCATCATCACTCTTAAAGAATCTTAAAAACAGTGTCCTTATCTTGTTGTCCTCTCCATTCCCCTCCCTCCCTTCCCTTCTACTGTGCCTCCCTCTCCTAATCCCTCCACCCCCCTCACCCCTCCTCTCTACATCTCCTCTTCCTCTCAACACTACTTCGACCATCACTCTTAAAGAATCTTAAGACAGTGTCCTATCTTCGTGTCCTTTCCATTCACCCTCCCTTACCCCTCCCACCTTCCCTTTCTATTCTACTACGCCTCCATACAGTATCTCTTTCCCCTCCTCATGCCCTGTCCTCCACCTTCCACATCACTCCCTCCCCAACCCCTCTTATCGTCACACTTACAAGCAGTGAAACTCTCTTTTTTTATTTGTAAGATTTATTCCCATTGGCAGAAACGAAACTTATAGCTTACGTTGGTAATATCTCAAACATTACTTTTTAAACAGGTGTTTGACCAAATGGGCCAGATCGTGACCCATTTAACGTTATTCCAATTCAAATAAAACTGGGCCAAAACTTTATTAATACTAGATGCAATGTCAAGAATGTCTGCTTGTTACTCGACCTTATTGGCAGAGGCTGTCATGAAAGTAGGATGGCAACAGTTACTTTTGTTCCTACCTTTCATCATCCGCTTGTAATAAATCTTGATCCTGATACCACGTAACCACTGGTTCTGGATTCCCCTGGACGTCACAAAACAGACGCAGCGTTTCCCCGAGCACGCCATTCGTCCTCGAGGGTATCACTTCGGCAGGTGATAAAGCTGAAAGGGTAAAGGAAACGACATGAGCTAAAAATGATCACATCAAACCACATAAAAAAACAAAAGTTCCAAAAAATTACTTGGTGGTTTGGATATTTACCAGCAACTATCTTACCTGCCTCATCACAAACCGTAGCTATCTCGGGGCTTCACCGTGCCAAAAACTGATCCAGCAACATTGTCGCATTAAAGACTGTTTGTCACTTTAAGTCAATCTATCACTAAATGTTTCTTTTTTTCATTTAATTTAATTTCGTTTAATTTGCATGATACATGAATTCATTATCATTACATATCATCTTCACACATGTACCTCTGCACTACAACATATCAAAACATTACTTTTCACAAGTTCAACAAAATTATACAAAACCATTGTACAAAGATGTGAAAAGGAGAAGCAATCCTGACCATGTTCGATCATTTACATATATGTGATAACATTATTATTAAGAAGATCAACTTTTCCATATCTATACACGTAAGTTTAGAAAGTTTTTCTGTGTTGGAGATGTACGTTCCTTCGTAAATATTCAACTATATACTTGAAACGAGTTTGAGTCACTCCAAGATTAATGTATGTCGTCCAGTTACAGAGTTGTTGACAATTGACAATTCACAATCATGGACGTTAAATATGAATCTAAGAGACTGACTTCGGTCAGCTTGCGGCTTTGATAAGCCAATGATGGCTTCTTTGCGAGTTCCTGCTTGCAGGAGGATCTAAAAAATACATATATACAAACTACTTGACAACCTTAACTTATTTGTAAACTTTGTTTATTTACTCTGGTAGTGAACTACATGTTTACTTGAATATGCATCTCCCTTCCAATTATCTGTTGTCTAGCTAATATCATCATCATCATCTCAAAAGACGGGCTAGATTCTCAAATTTGACTTGCTCTTTCAAGTTGCTGCAGATATTCATGGCTATACTACCAACATTATGATACTCTTATCAGGTTCAAATGCCCAAGCAGGCCTGTCTTTATTTCTCTCTATTTATAACATATATAAAAAGAAAACTGTACCTTCTGGGCAGGTGAACTGAACATAAAAAGTTCAAGCCCATAGCCACCCCATTAATCTTTCACCACTTGTGCCCAATAATCTTATCTATTTTGGGGGGGGGGGGGGGGAGAGTAAATGTCATATGTGCACATAATTTCAAGTGGCTATTTCTGGGGAAATAAAAAATGTGGTGTGCTGAAAATGCAAACTGTATTTCTCAAACGATGTACTGGTAGAGGCTATAAAAATTACGGTACTTTCCTCAAGAATGCGAGATTTTAACATTTGGATGCAAAATTGTTGAAACTGCTTGCGTGTTATGTTGAGATCCATTATTGTATGATTAAAGTAACATTTTTCGATTCCCAATGTATTTATATCTTACCATCATTAGCAGTGACAGCTTGATCTAAGGAGAGGGGGGGGGGAGTGGCTGTATTTATTAAGTTAATTGAATCTGAATTATTTAAGAAGTTCAAAGTATGGTCACAGATTTTCTTGTTCATGTAAATGAAGTAAATTTCTTCGGATTGAATCGGTTTGCACATCTCGCCCGTTTATACCGCCTGCAAGAGACTAGACATTCATCAGTACTTGTACAATCACAGAACATACATTTGTAGTTAAACTTTCCTCTGCAGTATCTCTCTGGCTTTACGTCTCACCATGTGAAATTGGCAAAATTGTGGAAATTTAAGATTGTTTATCAAAGTTGACTTCACAGTTACTCTGAATGAAACTTTACTAGAATAAAGCAAAATGAACTACAGTATGTATCGTAACAGGATTTCAACCATACTATCGAATGGCATTGAAAAGTTGCTCAAAATATAAACTGTGCATATATACATCATGTCTATTACAATGTTAGAAATGTCCTTCTGCTACCTCCTATTGCTTAAAATGGAAAACGTCCAAAAAATATGTGATTCAAACGAATGAAAACTGTCACCAGAATAGGTCTATGTACGTCCCAAATGGTAGATTCAGGAGGGGCTGAAGGGCGATGACCCAGAAGAGGGTCAAGGGGGGGGCACAGTGCTAACACGTTACCAGTTCTTAGGCTATAGGTAGATGGGAAGGTACAATAGTAGAGTCCAGACAGGTGAGAGAGGAGCGCAGTAACATGTTCATTTCGACCGCTTCACTGTGCTGTGCATCATTGCTACAAGTATGACAGGTTTAGGACTGATTTGTAATGAGTATATATCTCTAGCACCAGCATTACATACAAAGCCAGACAGATGACCCTCCCAATGGTTGTAACTTTAATTTTGCAATAAAATTTCTTAATGCAGATTTATGCATTGATTGAGGCAACCTGTTAATAGGATTGGGTTCGAAAATTTCTGTAATATGTAACTTATCGGTTCTATTAGCTATAACTGTTGACATTATGATTGTCTTCACATATCACTTAAGGAAATCCACCAAGCGATAAATTAACAAATTGTTTTCTAACTTAACAGAGTCTGGAGATGTTAGGCTTTAATTATTTTAATACATTTCTAACATCTTTTTGTCTCTAATATCCCCATTAAAAATTTTCGGCTCTTGAACTCATCTATGTGTTTCATAGTACTTTATTTAAAATTGCTGCTTTTGCATTAACTGAGCAACTTCATGTAACCTTGGAGGTATACATCTACCACATTTCATACAAAGTATCACTAGGTAAAACCAGCCTTTGAGAGTTGTTAGTTTTTTCTGAACTTGCGACTGGTTCTCCTGCAAGAACCAGTGGACATAAGAAGGATACAAATCCAGTTTATACAAAACCTCTAAAACATGACAGAAATTCAAACAGATGCTGAACTCGAAATAGGGTATGCAAAAAGTATCAATAAAGTTAAAACCCTGTGATTTCTGCATAAAATGAAACAGGACTTTGTTAACTTTCATAACCCCAAGTGAGCCTTGAACTATAGAAATGATTCTTTTTTTGCTCCCTTTAATAACTTGATAGGACAAGCCGAAGACATCCGTAAGGCTTTAAATTCTGAGTCATCATGCCCATGATCTCAAAGGACATTTTACCTCCAAGCAAACGCACCATGTTTCATGAACTCACTGAAGTGGACATACTGTAGTACATGCCGAGTATTCACATGATGATCAAACAAGCCATGTACCCCCTTTGAAATTATAATGTTTACAAGACTTTGATCTCTATTTACCTTTGCTTTTCACCCACATGTAATAAATCCATAATAATCATGCAACCTGTTCACCTTCACCTGTAATGTTTCAAGTTATAACGGGGATATAAACTAAACAAGCTTTTAATAGTTCTGTGTGTAACATAGCCATCAGCTACAGGGCTCAAGGTGAGAATTATAGGCTCAAAGACCGTGTTTACATCAAATATTGGTTTTGGGTATAGAGAGGTGATGATGATACTTACCTGCTTTTCAGTTTCTGATTATCATTTTTACCAAACCCATACGAACCATGTTAATAGTGGGACCGTTACAGCGTACTGCAGCAGTCATGCTGCATACATGATAACATTGTGTGATCTAACGTTTCACACAATTGACACTGCAAATTTGCATAACCCCTAGCTTTCATATCTTAGCTGAATTAGGATTTTTACAGTTGCTGCAAATTTTCTTGTCCACACAGTGCCTTAATGAGGGATGTGACAGTAACCATTACCATGACAACCTCCACCCCTTCCCCTCCCCCAACATTTTTGTGACTACATATTGTGCCGCCTACAACTGTTGCAGAAGCATCATATTATCAGGGGCGTTGAGAGGGGGGTGTGGACCAGTCCTGAACCTATAAAGAATAGTGAACAGTGAATAGAGCAAATTGTGTTCCTTTCAAAGGAGCCAATGGTAAGAAAAAAAAAACCTTGCCTCCATCAAATAGGGGCGAGGGTTTTTCTAGCGGCATTTTCTGCTCGCCCCATCTCATCCTTGGCTTCCCCCCCCCCAACTCAAATTAATTGTTACGCTGCTGATTTGTTCAAAATAAGCAGGCATGCAGTTCTTAGCATAAAGTTTGGGGAAAGCAGTTCGAACAACTAAACAAGTCAAACTCTGATGATTGCTTCCCATATGCCTCCTTTTTCAGCTGTTTTTCAGTAAATTACGATGTAACCTAGCGATAATTTGGCTCACAGACCGGACCCCCAAAAAAAATATAGAGATAAAAATCATTGCAACGTTTAGACTATACTGAATACTGCTTTCTAATCTTTGTTAATTACTCGGGGGGGGGGGTGGGGGATGTCTGCCTCGTGAATTATACTACTACGGTACCAGTAACGTCTCTGAAAATTTCCATACCAGCAACAACTATTAAACTTATGAACCCATTGCATAGATAGGTCGTGCATTGAGTTTATCGCAATGGTTAAAAGTGAGAAATGACTGCTGAAATAACTTCCAAAGTGCAAGCAGGCATAATGGGATCAATCCTTAACAAAAAGGTATATTAAAATATATCAATCCATGAAGACATTTTCATATCCATAGCCTGGCAACTATGAGAAGTTTTAGAAATTGCTCACTGTTACAGGAGTTTCACTACATGTGTTTGTACAGTGAAGAGGACAGGGGGGGTCTCTATCATCTAGCCTAATGATAATGGTTAGGTTTGCTTGGGCAATGCAACAACCCCGGCCCCTTCCCCAGCCCCTCCCCTACGATTACAACATCCCCACCCAAAAGAAGCACCTGTCACCTGCCATTTCTGTAGGTCATGTAGGAAACAGTTGTAATGCAGAGGCAACAAAAACCTTTTTAGGTGTTCCACAATCCAGCAAACAAAGTAACATTGTTTAGTCAGCACAGATAGTTAAAAAGGGTTTGTTTGGGAAGCATTCCTCCTCAAGAATTATTTATATAGCTCTACTCTTTAGGCCAGGGTTTCCCTAACTTTATCCCCCCACGAACCCCCTGTGGATGTCAGAGTTGTCCACGAACCCCCAACTTTCTAGACATGTCTGAGTCATTATTAATACTATAATACCCATAACAGTGCTTCGTTGAAAATCAAGTTCATAGTGTAATGAAAAATGCTCGGTACGGTACAACTATGGCAACATATGCGTATGGAACACGAAAAGAGTTTGTTGATAGGTACGACTTTTGTACATTACTAAATTATATGATATATCAGATTTTAGTTCCAACAAAAAAGGGCTCCAGTTTTGACTTTCAGAAACGTCTCACGAACCCCCTGGGATGACTCACGCACCCCCTGGGAGTTCATGCACCCCAGTTAGGGAAACCCTGCTTTAGGCTAATGTAAACTATGTAAAATTGATTTCCATAAATGTTAGCTTGACACGAAATCCAGCTATAAATTCAGAGTTTAATTCTTCTGTGTATGTTTCCCAACTTCCACTGGGAAATACACATCAAGGTGAGAACCATCAGGAATGTGGAGATAATAATGTTCCTAGAATGTTACCTGTTGCTGCAAAAGATCACAACCTCCTGAAAGATCGAATCTTGTATCTGACTTTGAAGAAAAGAACCTTGGCAACAACATGCTACTGTGTCATGTGTAAATATGACATGTTTGACTCCCATTTTCATGGAAACAATAAAATCTGTCAGAAATCTTTTGAAGCAAAATGAAACAATATCAACTTGTTTTTCCTTTAATAAAAAACAGTAAGTAGCGTAGCATAACCAAACAAAAATGATAAAAGGAAGAAACAATACATAAAAATTTCCAAAAAAATCAGAAATGGAACATTTTCCATTCATCTCATGGAATAATTAAAGCTAGAACCATGTTTGTGCGGTTCTCTCCTTTTCTTTTGTAGCAAAGGCACAAAGATAATTTTAATTTAAAGAATCCAATTGTTGATATCAATCTTTGCAATTTCAGGCGATCCCATACATGTCAGCAATTAGAGACATAACAAGGGTTTTTCCTTAAATAATGGCATTTGAAACAATGAGGCTTAGCAATCGGGTGGATTCAGGGTTCGATGCCCGGCCGGGTCATAGTAAGGTGGGTTTTTCATCCAAGAGCAATCTACAGTTTTCCCCCATCTGAAATGACTTACTAAATTGAAAAAATTCCAAATTTGAGTCAAAATGTTGATTTGGAAGCCACCAGACGTGAAAGTTGTCATCCCTTGCAGGATTCTTCCACATTTGTGGTCGCTTAAATAACTGCTGATTATTATTACAATTATGTGTCCAAAGAATGTGATAGTTTTGAAACCAACATTTAAACGCATACTTCCGCAACTGAGCAATGGTCCCATATCCAATAGTAATTTGGTAACTTATGCATATGATTTGTGGTTCATAATTTTGAATTTAATTAATTGAAGTGAATTTCTGATATGGCTGAACACTGAACATGTGCACAACTTTACAAAAAAAAATCTTATTTAGTCTGCTATTTAAGCTTTAAATATAGAAAAATTGTGAAAATGACTATATGTATAAAACTTGTAAATGGTGCTGTATGCTAAGTGATACACTAGAGCCTAATTCTTCTTTCAAGCTAATCCTGAGGCCTTATAGTAAGCAGTGCAGGGTAGTAGAAATGGGAGACAGCTATGAAGGCACCCTAGACAAACCAACCGATAAAAGCTTACATACCAGTTCGGACAGAATCGACCCCAGATTCTGCAGATTCACTATAATGCACGGTACACTTCACTGACGTCGACCTAGTTTAAACTTTTTTTGTACTTTTCAAAGCTATGAAACAGACAGACAGTTCATTACAGGGTAATTAAACTTTGATAAAATGGTAGATATTAAAAGTTTTGCCTCAATGCAGCGGTTCCCTCTCTGACATGTACACATATATCTGTAGCCTCAGCCTGTACAATTTCTCCTCACAGCGTGTGCATATATGCTTGGAGGAAACAACAAAAAAACTTGTCCACTTTAAAATCGAACCACTGATAAGCAGATGGTAGCGGTTAATTTAATTGAAAACAATCTGCATGTCATAGGACGACTTCCAAAATTCATCCGAAATCCATCTACGAAAATGGATCGGAAAAGTCGCTTAATTTATCGTATAATTTACAATCACTGACCGCTGAGGGGGTAAGGAGTCTGTTTGAAACGGTTGAACTTGTATCAGTTCACTTTTAGCACAGCAACAAGAGAGAGAGAGAGCCACGGTTATGAGGAGACAGGTAAGGGAGCAACCATGGTATAGTAAATTAACAATGTATCTCAAATCTCAACTTGTCTCCAGATTTAACTTGGGATTTTTCCAACTTTCAGTTCCGAGCAGTTTA
Organism: Apostichopus parvimensis; assembly: GCA_000934455.1. Lineage (NCBI taxonomy): Eukaryota > Metazoa > Echinodermata > Holothuroidea > Aspidochirotida > Stichopodidae > Apostichopus > Apostichopus parvimensis. The sequence goes on along the minus strand of KN885908.1, from coordinate 30,543 downwards.
TATGAGGTATATACCTGATCAGAAGAGAGAAGCCTGAAAATTCAAGGGAGTTGAAAAAAAAAAATCCTTTCACCATACTTTAATAGCCAGTTTCTTTTCTTGGAAAAGGGCCAGGATGCTCTGGGGCTGAAACAGAGTTGGAACCAGTGACCTCAGTTGACCTGAGGTCACTGCCTGGTTTGGATCCCATGCCAGCCAAAAATGTCTTTGTTCTTGTCCCCAGTCTGTAATCCTCAGTCAGTTTTCCATTGTTCCTTTGACTTGAGTTTCTTTCCTTGTTTAACGGTTACTTTAACCATTAATTAAGTTAACCGTCCATATACCTTTCAATAACAAGGGCTGGTCTTGAGGTGGAAATGGGAGTGGTGATTGGAATCAAACAGAGGGTATGTTGTCTACCTTCTACACTGGTGACATCGGTATGTTGTCTACCTACTCGACTGGTGACATCGGTTTACAACTTTCAGTTCTAAATTGACAATCACAAAGTCACTAGTAAATCTGATAGCTGACTAAACTGTTTATACAAATATTATAACAGCTGGAAATACTGCAACGATGACAACATCACACATCTACCCCTTTTGTTGACATGTGCATGCTGATTGCTTCTGTGCATCCAAACCAAGAAGAAACACAATTCAACATTCAACTGTGATATTCAATAGTTTGAACATGTATGAATGATCATATTTACCTGCCTATGTATACATACTCACTCCGATCAACCTTTGCCTAAAAACTGATAACATTCTTGCATTGCTCCCCTCCCCTCCCCCCTCACTTCCCCTTCCCTTCCCTCGACCCTCTCTAGGGTCATTGCAAGCCCTCTTCCTTCTGGATCTAACTATCCAACTACTCAATCCACCATATGCATTTGAATGTGATATAAATCTATAGGAAATGGCACTGCCAGACAAACACATGGATCCTATGTGTAAATTAATGCTCGTGATTGTATCACATAATACCTAGTAAATAATTAAGAGCATGAAAAACTGTAAGATGAGAATACCAAACATATGTATTCCTATTGACAATACCTTCTAGCTATGTGATAAAGGGTTTGAGCACTTATAAAGTTAAACCTAAATAGAGATGGGAATCAATGATAGAGAGACGCTATCTGCCCTCGTTGAGCCAACATAAAGCAAACAAAAACTGGACAAACTTTGGTACTTGGGTGTTAAACTTGAAGAGTCAATTTAGTCTTAATGATAATATTCCTGTCTAACACATAAAAGTACATATTAAAATTAAATACAGGAACATGACTGTAACCTAAAGTTATAACCTGTGCCAAACATGGTTAAAAGCAGCACTGGGTCCATGACCTCATCATAATTTACACGCTGATGATGCATGTCAATGGCACATACATCTAAATTGATTGATTAATTAATTCATTAATTCATTATATATTGAATTCATTAATTAATTAATGTGCTGGTGCAAAAGGAGAACCGGCTTCAGTAATCATGTGTTATTTCAGAACTTCACTGGTCATGACCTCGTCATAACTCCAACAATTGTCTCCAGCATGAAGCGCTGCCCGCAATGTCAACATAGCTACGTACAATTAACATACTGTACAGTACCTACTGTACGTGTGCGCCTTTTACACACTGCCCATGGATGCAGTTTAATGTGACTGTGTATGACACATACAGCTAAATTAATGTGTTGGTGCAGAAGGGTAGCAACTTCAGTAATAATGTGGTTGCTTCAGAATGTGTTGCTTGGAAACGTTTAATCCCCTGGGGTGTCCATTTTTCACCAAAAGAAGGTGAAGTGCTCTCTAGCCAAATAACAGACAGCTTGTATTGTCTTAATATAATCTGAATCCTGTTCATGTTTTGTGTGCTTCATGCTTCATAAACCCCAAACTACAGGTACCAAACCCCAACAAGAGAAGTGTACTCTGCATGAGAGGTTAACCGTCCCGAAAATAGTCCTAAATTGACCTACAGTTAGTGACATTGTTTGGCATTCTTTTGAGTAATCATCATTCTTTGTTTATGCTTGGATGTAGACAAGGATGAAATAAACTTGACTGATGGTCTAAAAATCTGAAGGAGGACTGAAGGCGATTTAGAGCCTTTCAGAAAATCCTATGTGAAACAAGAACATTCCGCAGCAAAGCTCGGTTGAGTATCGCTACGCTGACCTTTGAGCTAGTGCTTCTAGCTCAAAATCAAACCAGTCATTTTGGCAAGAAATGAATGTGCTGTGATACTAGCCAAGCCATCAGCTAACTATCGTAGGATGGTTAGGACTGTAAGTCAGTTGAAAACCTCTATGCTCCAGCTGCCTTGGAAAGTGACGAATTTTGTTTGTAGAAAATGGAACGATTAAGTTTGTGGTACGTACGACACCTAAAGCCTGCGTTGATGAAATGAATTTGTTCTAGATACATATAAATCGACAGTAATTATTTAAGCATTTAAGCATCCTAAAGTAATGCTTTTCGTCAATTCTCCACGACATTTATGTATCTTTACAACCAATTACATGCAAAAAATTTACTGCATACTGATGCATACCAGGACATTCTAGGAACGGTAGAATGAGGGTAAGCGAGGAGCAAAGTAAATTTTCCATTTTTTCACTCAACAATTGTATTTGTTTCACTGTTAATTCCTCAATAGTATCCTAAGCAGGTAAACACTTACTACACAAATTCTGTACGTCGTCTGTAAAACTTATCGCAGGTTTTAAGGCCTACATGAGAGAAAAAAAGGCATGAGAATACTGATACCAGTCGTTAATATTCTTATAATGTTCAAATTTCCTTTTTTTGACATTATTGGGTGCAAGAGTAGTTGTTCTGTGCCAAGTTCAAACACCATAAATTGATGGATTGTTGGTATAAAGTAGTAAGAGGGAAACATCATCATG
>KN885907.1:22099-38455 GCA_000934455.1 Apostichopus parvimensis | reverse complement strand
AAAAATCCTAATGCATTTCCAAAAATGTATTGCTATATAACATTGTGACTTTGTAATAAGCAGAAGCCATTTATAGCCTACTATGAATAATGAGTATAGTTTTAATATCCCATAACCTACCCCATCCTTTTCGTATTTTGACATATTTCAATTTGCTTTCATGCATGTATCGATCGCGTGTGCAGGGACTTGGACTTTATAATGATTTCACCTCATTTTGTCTCGAAAGAAAACTTGTTCCTTGTTTCCCAATTTGCACATTAGATATTGCAGTGCTAGTATGCATTGTTTCCTTGAGGGGGGTAGTGGCGGAGCGTCCATACAGTCAGGGGCGGATGCCCCCCTCCCCCCTGACGGACTCAAATGGACTGCTGGCGCCCTTTTCAGCTTTTTACCACTTTTTACTTATTCGCGATTATTGACTTTTTTATTTCGCTCTCATCCACCTATTGACATTTGTCACATTATCTGCAAATTACCAAGGCCCGGAAAGGGTCATTTCCGGCGATCTAGGGAGTACCTTTACTCAAAAAATGTCTGAACGCTCCGCGCCAACCTGTGGTGGCGCTCTGCTTAGATATTGTCGAAAGCGCCCCTACAGACCATTCTCGCCCCCCTGACCAATACCTCTAGCTCCGCCACTGGAGGGGGGGGGGTGGCGTTGATGGAGTGATGTGTATACGCAAATAAGATAATACAATAAGAGTTATAAAGGGTACTAAATATCAGGCTGCATCAGTCCAATCGAATTTCTGCAAAGTGCCCTTCGACTTTGGTGCCCCCCCCCCCCAGATTAAAAGTGCTTCCGCCGCCCTTGCTGGTAATAACTGAATTTGATATAGGAAAGGTGTTTTATCCAATCTTTATTGACAAAAGACACAAATAAGGAGTGGAAAGAGAATTTCGGCCGTATTTTCCGAACGTAAATTAACCACTTTCGAACTGTTTAGAAGAATTGTGTTTTGGCATGAATATCATCATTTCCAATATTGAAAACTAATAAATTCGCTGAAAAAAACTCCTTTACCACGAATAAGTATTCATTTCTCTTCAAATCACCCTGTAACGAAGTCAAGTTCACCGCAAATAAATACGCACACGAATACAGGTTACGAATACAGGTTACGAGTAAAGTGGTGGCTGTCCCGTTCCCCGTTGGTACCGTACGTATTGCGCGAGATGCTATAACTAAGCGTGATAAAACTACTACGGAAAGTTTTAGACCAAAACGCTCATGCCAGCGAAAACTAAGAATTGCCTGTGCAGCAAGCACGGCTTTGCGGTTTATCTGCTGACCTACTTCCCCCCGCTGCTCTGTGGGCAATCACGCGATGGCGGACAGCGTCAGGGACTGTTCCATTATACATTGGGGGGTTACTACTAATGTGGGCCGAACCCTCACTACGACTTGTACTTGAATTAGCCTATAGGCTACAGTATCAGTACTAGTATCCTATACGCAGCTAGTAAAGGTCAACACTGTAAGGCTGTATTGCGTGCTACACAAAACAGTGCAGAACTATAGTCTTTAGAACAACTACATACCCCACATACTGTGGTTTTGGTACGTTCCAACTACTTCGTTTCACCGTTGCTTCGCGTGGTCAGAAACAAGTTCCAAAAGATACAGAAAATGTAACTTTGGAGGTATTATTTTCAACCGAAATTACAATTAATTGAATATATAAAGTCTTTTTAAAGTTACTGAGAAGTATTTTGAGTTGAATCTAACAATAACTCAGGATATCACCACTGGCGGATCCAGGGCCTTTGTTTGGGAGGGGCCAAAGTGGCGTTAGCGTGATATGGGGGAGGAGTCTAAGGGGAGGGGGTGGCCTCCTCCCCTTTGGAAAATTTTCCATTGCTGAATGCCCTCAGATGCAATTTGGTGCGACAAAAGTGTACAATGGTGATGTTAATTTACTTCTAAAAAAAATGTTTCCCAGGTGTAATTTTCTAAAATATTTATAAAACAAAGTTGGGATCATCTTTCTCAAGAAATTTTATTTTTCATAGGTTATAAATTTCCTACAACCAGCCTGTAACTGCAAAATGGTGATAAACTGTAAATCCTCATGCTCATACATTTAATGTTAAACAAGAAAACGAAAAGGTTTAGACATCTCTTGACTGTCTACTCTTGATGACCTTTGACCTGACCTTTTTGGGGCTAATTGGAAGTATGGACAGGTATAAAGGATTACCATGGAACATTTCTTAGTTGCTACTCAGCAGTGGAATTTTCGTTCATGGTGGTTATTACAAGGCATTGCCTTTTTCCTGTCCCCCAGCAAGTTCCAGTAAGTAAGTCTGCTAGTCTACCACTGCTATTCCTCTCGATTTTTTTAATTTCCAATCATATGATTTAGCGGATGTTCGGAAACACTTTTTGGCTCACCTTTGGGGGGGGGGGGCATGGCCCCCGTTGGCCCCCCCTTGGATCCGCCAGTGGATATCACAATAAAACGAAGACAACAACAACACTTTTTGACTGCACATTCACCAACGTGTGCTGAGTACAGTATTGTGACGTCATGTCGATTGAGAACAACGGGAAACAAAAGAAATATCCCTGATTTCTTTTTAGTTTGCAAATTGGCATAAGGTTCTCATTGGTCAATTAGTTTAGAATCGGTAAACAACGTTATGAATATGCATAGTTTAATTCACCGTTTGAACTGGGATTATAGAACTTCGCAAACAAAAGTTACGGTGCAAAATAGCCCACACAGTGCGGAAAAACTAAGGTTTTCAAGTGTACTCTCATTGAAAATGTCCTAAAATCTCCTTTTTTCATTTAAAATCGGCGTAAGGTTACCGAAATATATATGGATTAAGGCATACACCACCAGAAAGCTAACCGTTTAAGCTTTCAAAAAAATGAAGATACAGGTCAAAACACAAAAAAAATGGCTCTTGTGCTTTACACTTAAGGACCCTCTCGTAGTGCCGTGACCGCTATGTTCCGTTATGGCGGCGGCGGCGGATGATGATGATGGAATTGAATTGCTTACATCGAATGATAGGATGAACTATTCATGGCCGTGACGTGACTTTTCTCTGTGGATAGTGGCATAAGGACGCCTGGAGACTCATGAAATACTCACTGCCAATACATCGTTTTGGTACATCCACACATAACAATACATGCAAGCAATGCCATATCGTAACAATCGCTACTTTTAGCACTACTCACTGAAATCAGGCACTCAACACTGGTTTCAATTTATCAACAGCAACAATTTTATTTAGAGTCTCTCATGACGATGGACCAATGCTGGTACTCTTCCAAGAACCAGCCCTGCCAATGCAAAGAGTGCTAGCCCTGCCAGTGCCTCTTCAAATTCTCCCTATTGAAATTGTACACGGGGTTGCTAGTAATCAGCCGATGGAGCCTTGATGGTATCGAGGTAGGGGCCTTTTTACTGGGTATATTTTCAAGCATAACTAGTTTTGTGGAAACATACAAATTATACAACAGGCAATTAAATATGACACCTGAGGGAGCATTATGGCTTCAAATTGCCACACAAAGCGCTCTACTTTCCCCACTGAAAAGACAGTGGTTGCCACTCTGGCACCACGATGAGGTCAGCTTTGTGGGACTTTTGGTCAGTGAACTTCGTTTTTTTAAAAAAGACAACACATTCTTTTTGGTCTCTTTATTCCTTGTTCATATTACATAAAAAAAAAACATTATGAAAAGACTTGAGGTAAAGCAGTAGGACGGCAAGTCAAGGAACGGCAGGATAAAATTGGTTCGAACAGTTAAAAAGCACATGAATACAATAATATATCACCCTATATAAGATAAGAAACAATTTGTATATGCTCCCAGCAAAAAAAATGTACCCTAGTCTTACGGCGGTAAACTATGGTTAAGTTGGGGTAGAACATTGTAAATTTGCAACCATTTGTACATTATTTGAAAATGAAAGATTGATTACATTTGTTAATGGTTGTATTATAGCTTCCATCGTATATTTATGAGGTTATCATATTGGGTTATCATAGCCTGGACTTTTACCGTTTTTTTTTAAATTGAATATAACAAGGCGTACCACATCTACATTGGTAGGGAACATAACAAAAGAATTCGAAATATTACTATTTACAATACTTAGTGGGTTGTGGTGACCATTGGTCTATTTATCTGCTAAATTTTTGGCAACAGTAGAAAATATTTCTTGAACCATTAACAATTATATTTTCATCAAAAGGTTAAGTGTTGTTTTTCTGACTTTGTGGAGGATTTTATTGATAACTTTCCACATTTGGCTGTAGTTGTTTTTATGCTCATTAATAAGATTATGGTAGTAATTTTTCGTAGCATGAGTTATAATAGTGCTAAGTATGTTTTTTTAAATAATTTGTGTAGAGTTATTTATGGGTTGGTGTTGGAGATCGAATATAGTACAGTTTACAATTATGTCTAATTGAGTTCAATATTGCAGTGGACATCCAAGGGGACTTTGCATACTTTATTTTCTGTTTTACTTTGGTATAGGGACAACATTTGTTTAAATTTTGAATAAGTATTTTGGAGAATTTAGTAAAAGCTGTCTCAGGATTATGATAGTTATTGACAATAGTACAGTCAACACTGTTAAGTTTATTGTTCAAGGATTCGTTTTTTTTTCGTGAAGTATTATTCTTAGAGACATTTGTAGTAGGTCTATTTTCCATGTTATTGCTTGAAATGCAAAAGATGGGGTAATGATAAAAAATGTCAGTGACAAAGACACCACTTTAAATTGGGTTACTAGTATTATTAAAAAAGATATCAATCAGGGATGACGGGGAGCTAGTAATCCTAGTAGGTTTGTCAATCAAATGGATAGAGTGAATAGAGTGATAGTACATTTAGAAAATACATTTAGAAAAAAGTGATGGATTAAATGATGTCTTAATTTAATAACAAGGTTTTCTTTAGCATAAATTGCAACACCGCCACCTCTTCTATTATCTCTATTAATATTTATAAGTTGATAACCATCTATTTTAAGTAAGTCAATGGGGCAATAATTATTTAACCAAGTTTCAGTTACTGCTAAGAAGTAAATTTATAATTGTCAATAGATTGTAAAAAACATATAAAAGGATCCCAATTTTTCTGATACTTCTGATATTTATATGAAGAATGGTGATATTGTTAGAACAAATTTGTAGTAAAACTTTGGTCAGTATAATAATTACAGTTAGAGGTATTAATATCATCATCCATATGTCAGCCATTTTGGTTGTAGAAGTTTTCTAGTTTTACGGTTACGTTACCGCACCATGCTTTTAAACAAAAATACATATACCCAACGGGAAGTGTCAGTTTAATAAAATGTATAGGATTTGCAAAGAAAAGAAAAGAAAAAATCTTTTGGTAAGTACATAAAAACGAAAAGGAGATATGAGCAAAGGTTAACAACATGTCATATTGAATCATAAAATTCAGCTATCAATATTGGATTTGCAGTGAGAATCTATAGTTCAGTGAAATCTCTAATGATTGTAATATTGAGCTTTCTTTCGTGTCCGTTTGGGTCAGTTACCAGGGCTACCATCCAGAGTCTAGCAAGTCTTTTACCTTCTTGTGTTCCTGTGTTTTCTTTAATAGAGCCATGTTTTCTTTAGTGATAAGGTCTTCTTTTATTACGATGCCGGTGGATTTGAGTTTTCGTCTCGCTTTCATCACCTCAAGTTTATTCCGAAAAGAAAGAAACTTAACCAGTATTCCGCTGTTGCCCTCTGGTCTCTGCCGTCCTACTCTGTGTGATCGGGCAATTACTCAATGCTCGAGTCAGGCAGGGATGGTAATTTCAAGATTATCCACGGCTAGTTTCTTCATGACTTCATTGGTGTCTTCGTCCTGATGTACTGGGAGGCCAAATATCCTTATGTTATTTCGCCTTGAGTATTGTTCCAGATCATTTAGACTAGTTGACTGCGATCGTTGGACGTCGTTGAGGATGTCTATACGTTCTGAAATTTCCTTATATTGTGCCTCTCTTTGTTACGAAGCTCTTGAGAGGTCATGGTTAAAAATAAAATTATACGTAATACTACGTACGTTCGTAATAATATCACGTACGTACGTGATACGTATTACGTACGTATACGTGATAATTACTACGTACATACGTAGTGTTATTACGTACGTACGTAATAAGTACTACGTACTTACGTAGTATTATTACGTGCGTATTTAATAATTATAACAAATGTAGGCATACGTATACGTACGTGTCATTATTAAGTGATATAGCCTATGTTAACACTTGTCTAACGTAAGCGAGCCTACGTTATATACTGCGGGATACATCTTAATTTCAAAGATGGAGAGGGATAAACTTGTTCGTATGTACTTTAATTTAGGGATAATAGTTAGCGAAAGACATCTCAGACGCATTCTGAGGAGCCTTTACTTGTAGGCTATCGCTGGAAACATTCAGATATTGTGGATGTGGCCATTTTTATTTGAACAAATTGCGAACGTCTTCGCAGTTACATGGATATCGTTAGATGCATTCGCATTGCGAGTGTAATGGACTAAGGGTTTCACGAAATGATGTACGCCTCCTACAGAGAATTCTTGATCCTGACGCAGTAAACCAGCGACGTCGACGAAGGCTTCAGAGGAGACAATACCGTGGTGTTGGGCCAAATTTTAACTGGCATATAGATTAGTATGACAAAGTAGGACCTAATGGTATTTTTTATTAACGGATACATAGATGGATGTTCGAGCAAGATGATATGGCTGGAAGCGTACCATACAAGCAGTGATCCTCACTTGATCGCGGGATACTTTATGAAAGCTGTGTTAAATGAAGTTCTCGTACGTGCGGACAGAGGAACTGAAAATGGGACCGTAAAAGATCTGCAAACTTTCTTGAGGAGGCATTACCAGGACAGTTTAGCGGATCAAAGAAGCTTTGTAGCCGGGAAGCGCATTGCAAAGAACGCATTGAAGCTTGGTGGAACATTTTAAGAAAAGAAAGTGTGCAATTCTGGATTAACACTTTTTCAGATCTAAAGAAAATGGTCAGTTCAGTGGGGATTTCCTGGACAAGAGTTTTATCCAGTTCTGCTTCATGGCATTACAACAGGTACGTTTTTTTCCATACTAATCAGGCTTCATGTTGAGATAACCTAATCATGTATAAATATGAAGATCAATAACGTGCTTCATTGCTACCATATCATTCCACATTCAAGTTGCACAGTTTAGTATTGTAGATGAACACAGTAAATTCCAACAGTTGTGCGCACCCCCTTCTCCCCCCCCCCCAAAAAAAACCGTTCATTTTCATTGTTCGAAAAGTAAGCAATTTAATTTGCATAACAAACGCATATTACTCTAATGGTAAACAAATTGGCAACATAAATTATTGCGCGGGACTTCATCTTTGCAACGGCATAACCTATGAATTGAACCAATTTGTCTAATATATTAACGTTTGTGATATGTATTTAGAAAATTTGTTTTTACTCTTTCAGAGGGAAACCATGTTGTGTACTCATGGGACTGTCATCGGTTGCAACGCCACCGGAATATGGTAGAACCATATGGGAAGCCAATTATCATGTACACATCTCCGGAGCTGTACAATACTGAGGACAAACTATAGTTCCCGCGGATGCTCTTGAGGTTGAGGTCTGCATCGGGCAATGTGTTTTCAAAGACGGGCAGCCCAGTTATGCTGTGACTTGATGGTAGAGCATGACCTGGACGTTCCGCAGAATCCACAGGAAGCTATTATTTGTACAATACTCTCCGTGCTGCTATTTATAGAGAATTGTTAGCAGCTGAACACTGAAAAAACCGTTGTTTTACTTGACATGTGTTGTTTATGCGCAAATCTTTCAACATTTAATAACACTATAGGCCTAAAAAGTAAAATAAACGAATTTAAGAAATAAGGCCTACTACAGCTGCAGAAATGGATCATTTGAAAACCGAAAACAAAGGCCGAATAAAAAGGATGAACAGGTCAGAACAGAAATTTTCATGGCAATAAAACTGATGTTACAGCTGGCCGATGCCATCGAAATTTGAAGAAAAACAAGTTGTTTGGGGAATACTTGCGGTGATAACCAAATTAAAACATATCAAAACTATCAATATGTATCCACAGCATATATGGTGCCATGACACGGGCTTTCGCTGGCTACAAAATCAACCAGTTATAGGTGAATTTTCATAGCTTAAGGTACGCAAATTTTATTTGGGGGAAAGCTAATTATTCTTGATTACAATCCCCATTCTACAATTAAAGACCTAATGTAATGAAAGTTATATTTTAGAGAGATCCCTGTCCCTTTGATACTTTAATACTAATTCGTTCCATGTATACATGTTTATATGTAGGAACCCCGGTATCACATCTTTACAACTAGCCCGGCAGCCCAGTGCACTTTGATCAAACGAACGAGGTACCAATATCTGATTATTGGAACATTTGGGGAATAACGAAGTATATCCAAAAGTGGATGTCTGCCGGGGTCCCTCTGCTGCATGTGGCCCCTGGGGCCGGTTAAAGGGGGCCCAAAAATGCATTTGATCAATCGAACGAGGTACCACTTGATACCAATGTCAACTTAATGCATGAATTCCACATAGTACTGAATGGCCCATGCCAGACAAATTTTCTGCTGCAAAGGGCCCGCCAGACACCCCAAAAGGGCCCCTAAAAATGCATTTGATCAAACGAACGAGGTACCACTTGAAACCAATGTCAACTTAATGCATGAATGCCACAAAGTACTGAATGGCCCATGCCAGACAAATTTTCTGCTGCCAAGGACCCGCCAGACGCTCCCAAATATGGCCCAAATGCCCATTATCGTAGCATTGAGCCAGATTAAATATGCAAGGTACCACTCAAAACTGGTTGGAACGCTCGGGTTAATCTTACAGACTATGGAAATCATCATGCCAGACAATTGTCTGCTGCAAAGGGGCCACAGAGTAAAGAATCTGTCAATGCAAGACAGATTTTCTTCTGCATGGGTCCCACCAGATAGAAAGAATAGGTGGCCCAATGTGGCCCTATAGATGGGTCTAAAGAATTGGATATTGATGCAGACTATATATGTGCCTTGTAACATGACATTTCAAGCTCATGATTATATCATTTCCAGCATAAATTGGTTTAAGAAAAAAAAACATATAGTATACTAGTACATAAAAATGGTGACTATATATATCCAAATTCTACTCAAGATGATTATATGACTGGATTTTAAGCAACAGCTTAAAAAAGGTTACCATTGTAATTAGCAAACAGTTTGCCTGTTTCTCCCAAATCACAAGTTACAGAGAATCTGTTGTAGGCTACTCCCTCCTTTCACAAGATAAATCTCACTATCTGTATGTCAATCCCTCTCCTTATGTTCCCCTTATCTATACTCAAACCACAATGGACTTAATTTTCACAAGACCAGTGTTTTAAGACCAGTGTTTTATCTTATTTAGCTATTCGCTGCTCTAAACAAAATAAAGATAACCCTTTCACCTAAGCCTCTAAATATTTTGGAATTTGCTGGTCTGGGCAAGAATTACAGTTCCCCACATTATAATTCTAACACTCTGAGGAAGAGTTGCTTAACTCTTGCCTGGTATCTGTAATGTACATGACTTGTATATCTACTGGATGAAAGATTGGGCAAAGTAACTGATTTCCGATATGGAGATGGATGAAATTCCGGTGATTCACCATGCGGGATCATCTCACGAGGTAGGCATACATGTAAATCATTTTGCAATTTTTTACTAACTTAGGCATTTACTCACTTTCCTATTCAACAATCAACGTTAACAAAGGATTCTTGCAATTTGGCTATGTACCAATAGGTCTAATCAAGTAAAGACTCATGAATGATAAAGTATAACAAGCGTCATTTGTTTAATAATGTATTCGATACTATATAATTTCACCTAAAGATGTTACATTGTTTAGCACCTACAAGAGTCTAAGGGCATCGTCCACAGAGAAGAAATGCTGTTGCTAATAATAAAAGGATGCATTGACAATGACTGATGATACTTTCTGCCATTCAAATTCAATGTTCAAAATAAAAACTAATTGACAGGATATATTTGCTCTATCGACTAATATTCCACTTTTCCTGTGTTTGTTAGATGTAAAAGTTTCTTTTATACGACAGTTACAACAGTGTAATTGGTGTGCTCTCCGACATCAAGCCTGCAATGTCCTTTAAAGATTCATTGCATGCTGGAAATGAATTACAAGCCAGAGATATCCCACTGAATAATTCAATGAATGACATCCCATCCCTGCGTATTTAGTCATTGCTTACCCATCAATCTATTTACAGGAAAACTTGATGGCTAAAGTAAAGAAGACGGACTGTGCTCTCCTTCCACCGTGTGCAAAAACTGTACGCAACAAGTTGCAACGAGCCCACTACGTTAGCATCGTATGGGCACATGCTGACATACCAAGTCCAGGACATGGCTTGGATCCACAGTACTACGAATGAAAGGGCAAGAATGGGTGCTACAGCCCTGACTGGTTTGAGGGACCGGCTCTCCAGATCATCTATTCCAAGAGGGGGAACTGAGCGAAGATCTTCAAAGTAGCCGACCAGACGTGGCTTCCGAGTTTGATGCCGATGATTCAAGTACTGAACCATCTTGGAGTGATGACTCCGACAATGAAACGTAGATTTGAGCTTCCTTTGTCTTTTTAGCATCAAGTTCATGGGAATACTGATTTTTAAAAACTTACTAATTATTCTTTTGAGATCTGTCTGAATGGCAAATGCAGTGTCTTATTACAATGCACAAACTCCAGTGTTTAATCACTGTCAAGAGACATGAATTCTCAGTTCTTATACTTCGAAGCAATACCTAACATGTGTCATGTTCAGAGTAATCAAATAGTGATCTTTTGTTACTATCTTTGCCAATTATGATTTTAGTACATTTTAAACTAGCAAGATGACTTTCTTGAAAGGAAAAAGATTCCTTCATAGATGGAAACAAAAACTCTCATCTAGCATTCATATTTCTGAAAAATTGATGCCACATCTATTTGTTGGACTTGTTACAAGCTATTCGAATTGAATTAGTGTAATGATGACAGTTCTAAAAGACCAAGATCGAGTAATATAGGCCAATTACTCGCCAGCCCCCCAGTGAAAAATATGGAGGGGCGGAAGTATCATTCCGCCCCCCCCCCGCTTCGCAAGTCAGAAAACCCCTTCTTCATTTCCAAATGAGAAAAAAATCTCCTTTGGAGCACCAATTTGCATCTAAGTCCAGGTGAAAATGCAAAATTATTTACAAAATGGAGTGGGTGTTGAAGTGTGCTATATTGCACCAAATTGCATCTGAGACCACCTGGAAATGCAAAAAAATTCCAAAGGGGAGGGGGACACCCACTCCCCTTAGACACCTCCCCCAGGCCGGCCATCAGTCTTCAGCCCCCCCCCCACTCAAAAGTACCTTCCTACGCCACTGTGCTCAGCTGACATGACAACATCACCCATATACCAACGCTATTGCACAATAAATGAATGGTTCAGAGACAAGTCTAGTTTGCGGTTGGAAAACAATTTCTCTTTACGTTCATTTGTATTTCCCACACAGCTTCCAAGCAGACTAGTCTTCTCTGTTGATACTGCTACTCAATTACCATTTCCTCAAGGCTTGACACCATCCAGTAGGCTTTATAGTGTTTGCAATGTGCATATCTATAACAAAAATTGAATAGGTCATTATTCACTTTATTATTTTTAGTCTATAGTTCTTTGAAAGTGGCATATTTCCTCCTGACAGTCAGTTAACCGACGCGATATCTGGTAAAGCGGAAATATCACTTTGCCAGGCTTTGGCTGCATTAGCAACAATGTCTACACGTAATGTTTTTACATTAGTCCGTCCGTGAGAATAACTGCAGCAGTTTAAACCCTTATGTAGTCATTTTGCATAGAGTTGTATGACCTCTGTCATGTACTGTTGAAGTTGAGCTTACATGAGCTTACAGGGTACATATTATGTGTCATGCCTCTGTGCTTTAAACCAGGCAGGGGAGCTGGGGGGGAGAGGCAGTGGTCATGTGCATGAACTTTTGAGGCAATGTCCTCTATTCTGGGAATTAACCCTGGCCGTGAGGGTATACTAGCTATGAAAAATACAAGTGGTGAAATTTCCGTGCAATTCCTGAAGTTTTGAGAAAACTGAGAAAATTTATGGACTTGTTTTTGCTTCGAACTCACGGTCTCGTTTTCTACCCTAAAGTTGATATACTTCTTGCAAACATGTTACAAATTCAATCTATATATTGTGGCTTCGTTAAGAAGCAGCTTTTCGTGACGTTTTCCTTGCTTTATCTTGCTTCTCTTAACTGCTAAAATCACATCCTTAAAAGGAACCCCTAAAAACTTCGCCGATGGAGCTATATGGTTTATTGTGTTTTCAAAGTCGCAGGAAATATATGAAGGCTGCATTTGTTGGGGACTGCTCTCTCTACGGCCTTTTTTGGTAGCAATTAGCTTGACTTGGGTAGAATTTTAAGAGAGTTTCACAGCCTGGACAGTATTTGACACCCTAGTGATTTCTTGCGGTTCACCACCTACTAGTTGTAAGAAGTTACTTTAGTACGCAAGTGTAGTATCCTGGTTTCTCTACCCTAAGAAGACACGCTCCACAATAAATGGACTGATTATCGCAGAACCACTAAACAGACACGTCTGCATTGTCAATCTGAGACATCACCGCTAGTCTCCATCAGGGAAATGCTCGATAATGACCCTGCCGTCAGAATATCTTGCAACTGATATTATCCGAGTGCCCCCTCCTGTCTGCGTACGTACTTGCTGTTCTTCATGGAGCCACCCTAGTCCTATTGCTCGTTGTTGTTGAACAACCAATTTGTTCTCACACATTGCCATGCTTTTCTATTTTTCTGGAGCAAGTATTTCGTCATCTGAAGTCTCTTCATCAGTGTCAGTTTCTTCTTTATTGCTCCTTTTCAATTTTCTCTTCAGTTCTGCTAATAGCTTCCTTCTCCTCATCTTACTTTCATTAACCTCCTTCTTTGTAGCCCCGTCTCCCTGAAAGTAGGCAGTTAAATAATTGAAAGCAAATTTAACCATATTGCTTCGAAATGAGAAACTTGCATTCGGGAGTATATACTGCAAACAAATTATCCTCTCTAACTTCCTTTTAGAGTATTAGATGCAATTTGTATTTTCAAAGGAAACTGCATACATGTGGCAATCTAGCAGTGTTGATATTATGAAATTCAGCTTGGTCAGTGAAGTGTTCAATTTCAAGTATGCCAAGTCATTGCAACAAAAATTTGATTCATATGTAACTTTTCCCAGTTTTGGATATTTACCCCAGAATTGCTTGTGACATCAGTGTCAGCAAATAAACAATTTATCGGTCATTACATTTCACTTCTTCAGAAATGTTTAAAAGTTGGTTTCTTAAAACAGTTGGAAGAAAGAGACAAAAAGTTTAATATGCATACGGTCCTCACAAAGCAAATGTACAGAGAATGTACAGAGAAACCAAGTTCACCTTACCATATCGGTTATCCAGTACATTATTCAAGTTAAAAACTTGTCTATTTTACTTATTTTACTATTGTACTTTGCTAAAATTTACTTCTGGTTAAATTATCTAGCCGTATGATATTCACTTGATTGACAAAACTTTGGATTTCTTAGTAAAGAGATCGTGCTGAATTTGTATAAACAGTTCAATGGTTAGGCCTCATCGTGATTTTGAGGCATTGGCTTGGAATCCTTTTCATGCAAAGACACGAGTTTCTTGTAGAACAAGTCCAGTGGAGGCCACTAGGCTTATTGCGGAAGTTTTAGTAATCATTATATCTAAAAAACTGTAGCTCCCTGGACTAACACCCTTGACCTGTATATGGTGAGTGGTGAAGTGATTAAGATTTAAAACAATGTTCTCTTGGAATAATTCTCTGGGTTGGTCAGTCTTATTGCTGTTTGGGTTTATTTTCCACATGGCATTTTATGTGTTTTTTAACCCTAGGCTCCTTTGCCCTTTAGCAACCTGTTAGGTTAGGTTTGTGTGTAAAGTAGGCTAACCTTATACTAATAGCTGATACCATGTAGTGATTTGAGATGCATTAGCAACTGGCCCTAATAGAATTGAATTTGACGTGGTAGTTATTATAATAACTGGGCTAGCTGTTGATACAGGAGGGCTACACAATATGATTATCAACATGCAATTCCACTTTTATACTTTTAAAATCAATTTCAAGGCTAAAAGTAGAACTCAGACAGTTATCTGTAGTGAAGGGTAGGCCCGCCCTACCCTAACCTATACAATGTGAGTTTAATCAGGGAGTTTTTTTTTTATAAAAACTCCCTGGTATAATATTGTTCGCCCAGCTATTAGTATTACCCTATATGTGCATAGGCTGGAGAGCGTAAGTGATCAACCCGGAAGTTGCCATGGCAACTCCCTGGATCGACAGCGGCAATAGAAACTACACAGGCCTTATTACTGGCCTAGCCAATGACCTATCCACGTGAGATTCAATGAACACAAGCTTATCGTGAGGCCTAGGTCTAACCTACGCTTGTCCTAATATTAACCTAGCATTAATTGGGCCTAGGACTAGTGATCCGGGAATGATTTCCAGCACAAAATTGTGGCAATTAAGCCTAAGCACAGGCATACCTGTGGTGTTAGTCCAACGAACGTACCTTGTCTGTCTCCGGCATTTTTTAGTTAACTATAAGCTTGACTTCTGTGGTGTACGCATCTTGCATGTAGACAAATATGTTACAGTATGTACGTACCGTGTACCGCCACTTCTTACTATCTTCGGTACAGAACGTAAATTATCTCGTACGTAATAAATATTACGTACGTACTTAGTGTTATTACGTACGTACGTAATAAGTTTTTCTGTTACACTGTTCTCTCTAGATCTTCGTACTTTGTTCTATTGTGTTCTAAAGTTCAAAGAGCCTTTCATCTTGTCTTTCAATTTGTTGCGTAAAGTGGAATACTCCTTTTAGAGTCTACTGTAGGCCTATATCCATCCGCACGATTGTTCTCCTTTAGGAAAAGTGCCAAAAAGCAGCTGGAGAACATCTTTTTTTGACCTGTTATTTATCATGATCTAGTTTTTTTGTGGCTTGCATGTTGAAGAACATGAATAGAAGAACATGTGGTGATAAAATTGGGTCAATCGAGGCAATTTGAGACCCCTCTAGGCATCCCAGGAGCAGCGTACGAAAATTGTTTACTACTGAGTAAAGAGGTTCGTTTACAAGTGGCGAAAACTTCAGGGCTCTGATAGCAAGAAATCCTCTCTGTCATGGTACGGAAAATTGATGGTGCCATGAAGGCCAACTTGTCAGCTATCCGGTGATGGGTAGCGTTTAGCAAGTGAGAACCTCTATCTTGACTTAGAGACCACATTACTTTTGAGATTTAGTGTGTAAGTCAATGGGGCTTTTAATGGGCGTTGTGACAATTTGCTAACTCTAATGTATATAGACTAACACTTAACTGTACTTCCTCACGTATCATGCTTCAAGTCACTCGTAGGCTGCTGCTGACTATGATCAATTCTTAACTTTAATGTTACGGAAACAGGATATTTACACTGTCTTACTGCCAGTATCAAGTCAGTCGAAGCATGACATATATAAACTTAAAAGAAAAAAAACTGACAATTAGTTATGATCAAAAAGTATTTGAAAAAAAGCTACTTTGCTTTGCAAGAGATACTCACCTTCAACATATGTTTAATCACGGGAAAATTCATTTAAGAATTAAATCGATGATGACGTGTAAATGTTATCCAAGGCTATATGTAAAATGATCATGTTTATAAGTTCTTGTAACCTAACCAAAACAGGTTCTTGTAACACATACAACGGAGCGCCTCTGGATGACAGGCAACACAATATTTCATTGACACATTTTTCATGTTGTATACACGCTATTTGAGGTTGTATTGTTTTCCAGTTGAGCTTTATTGTGTCGTTTCCTATGAAGTGACTTATTATCCCCGTAACAATGATGGTGAAATACATAATGGACTGGTAGCAGTGAATTTTATTTGTCCACAACATCTTTCAGAAGAATTATCCACAACTGTTAAAAAACTTCCAGCCTCCACCAGGATTCGAACCCATGCCTCCCGCTTTATATGCGGACACCCTAACCAACTGGGATATGGACACTAGTAAGGAAGGTCGTCAATCCACTGTAGGCTTTAGCAATCTTTATCGAAACTGCTAGTCCTGCTTGTAGAAACAAGTGGTACGGACTTAGGTCTGTGACACAAAAAAAGATCCGAGGTTCGATTCCTACCTTCACCTGAATCCCAAAAG
>KN885906.1:50432-65892 GCA_000934455.1 Apostichopus parvimensis | reverse complement strand
ATTAAAAATATATTCAGCTTTTATGGAGATTTTCTTCTTTTTTTTTTACTTGAGGTATCTCGTGTCAACAGGAATACATCATAATGACTTTTATACGAACATAGCCTGTTCAGGACATCTACATCAGGAACATTCGTCCACATTACCCTCATCATAAAAAATAACAACAACAACATCACATTGACGTAAGACTAGAAGTGTTAGTAAAAAGAGAAGACAAATTTGCAACTGGTGTTATACGCCATTCCTCTCTTTAACTCCAGTTTTGTTTTAAGATGAGATACGGTGATTTGTTTTGTGTATAACTCGCATGTATATACTGCGAATGTCATACACAAAGCTTAGAAGGGTAGGCCTAATAAGAAAACAATTAAAATGGAGAGGGGAACAAATTAGTAAAATCTGATTAGCATATTGCGTCGTTTAAACCCAAACTCACGATTAGTTTGTCGAAATGTTAATTCATATAGGATAACAATAATAATAATAATAATACAATGTCCTCAGATTTTAGTTGCTTAATTGTTCAAAAGGAAATTACAATTACTGATATAACAAATACGCCAGTTCGTTGATTTATTTATCACACGGCCAATTAGTATTGACATTTCATTGTTTGGATCAACTAAGGGATTAATTTTGATTTAAAACGTAACCCCCTGTAACGTGTCCGCTTGGCACAGATCGAGTTTGGTGTCTCCCCATCCCTTCCCCCACCCCCTTCCACCCCCAGTATTCTTAAATGTACAAAATCTTCTAAAAACGTTTCCTTGGGAACGAGTGGATAAATCATCCAACGATCGGCCAATCAACAGTGTTAAGTGGGGGCAGAGCCCCAAGGAATGTTGATCCTTATCAGTGACCAATTTGGCCTTTTTCTAGCATATCAAAGGCAACTGCTCTTTCTATTTCATTGCGTTAGTAAGTCAGATATGACAATGCGTTTCAAGCAAGTCTGTCAATATCATAACATTGTATATATAAACAATGAAACATTCTCTCGGTCTATAGTACTAAGCCAAACGTAAATATGTTGTATACATGAATCAAGAATGAGTATTTATTTAGTACAGTGGACCCTCGCTTAGCAACTGGCCTTAACACACGTTTAGGGATACACATTATCAAATAATAATTTGCTCTTTTTATTTTAATTTGGCGAACAACCTATATGAGTTACTGCAGACATACCCTTTACAAAACCCTTACATGGTAGTTAAGCGAGGTTCCCTTTTTTTGGCATTTTCATGTTAACGTTTTTCTTTCGTTTTTAGATCTTCAGACTTTTTTGAATTTCGTGACCTAGATTTTACCCATAATAAGAAGTTCTCTTTCATCAATCCTTACCCCCTGAAGAACAGGGGTCACACCTACGTTTAACCTCACCTCTTTAAATTCTCTTGATAAACTTGAAATAAATATTTCCCCTCGGTGTAAACGCAAATAAACTAAGACTGTATGAAACAAACAAGTGTTTATGCATAACACAGGCGATTGTAAGAACCAGATAGGAAATATGAGGTCAACGGTTACTTGATTATGTAGAGCTGGAGTTGCTCAACGATTCCTGTCACTCAACGCGTTCTAGGGGGACAAAGCGTTATCCCCCAAGATCACGACATATAACAATGACAAATTTACTACGTCTGGTACTTAACACCATACACCCATACCGCCCCCTCTCTCGCTCTCTTTGTTCCACCATGTTATCATGTACCAGAACGGGTATAGAGAGTCCCCATATCTGTGACGCAGGACAAAATGTTTTGTGGTTATCTCATTATATCAAACTACACTAGTATGTTTCTAAACTCCATCGAAAATGATGACAGACAGTTTGAAATAGAATGACTGTATAATGAATTCAGGACTTGGCCTAACACTGATAGGAAACGTACACCCTCCTCTAGATGCAGTGGCCATTAACCCCTCACCCCTTATACACGAAAGTCAACGTCACCATTTGCGTTAGCCCTCTCTCTAATATATCTATAGAGTCAGATGTCACACCCCTTATTGGTGACGTAAGTCTTATACGCTAAATGAATTCCTGATTACGTCACAGATGACGTGTATATAATTATTTATATTCGTAATATTTCATTTAAGGATGGCTTTAGTCTAGATATGTCATAGTCCAAGAAAGAAGAGAAAAAAAAGAAGAAGAAATATGAATTTGTAAATTTGTAGTAATGTTCCCATATCTATTACGTTTTTCAAGAGAATTCACCTTTAAAATATGCTAAATCCCTGGAATGCTCCATTAAGGCTAAATCGATGATGACGTCAGCTCCTCAGTATAAGCCGTTAAATGTTAATCCTTCCTTTCTAAATTATAATAACTTAATCAAAAAATTTTCTGTAACTTCACACAAACAACAGAGCACACATGGATGATATTCTATTTTTGTCCTCTGACAAATTTGTAACATTTTGTAGGCTAAACATTATTTGAGGCAATATATGTGTTACGGTGTTCTGTTGTATCTGAGGAACTGACATAACGGTTTGTAGACTTTTTACTCCAGTCGCTTTAACTGATGACCCCTCAGACGCTTAAAGGGTCATTTCGCAAATATTTAAAGTGATGTATATACAACCTGAACTGGTTGTTTTTAATGGTCTCATAACAAAAACATATCAACATTAATTTTTTTGACTAACATCATCCTTTATAGCCAACCATGATATCAAGGAACCTATTACCAGGGAGTCGTTATGTAACAACTCCCTGCTATTACCAACTTTGTTGATCAAGTTGCTACAGCCTGCCTGACTACATTATACCGTCTAAATAAAGTTTTCTTTTAAACAAATTGTAGAGTTCAATACCCTCTAATTTTTTATCATGGTATATTTTCAAAGAACAAAATAAAATAAAAAAAATCATAAATATTTAATAAAGTCAGACCTGCTGACGTCATGAGTTCGGAGTAAAATGCATTGCATGCAAAGAACACTTTCTCCGAAATGTTGAAATAAATTACATATCATTTTTTTGTCATTTTCCCCTTTAAGTATAATAATTTTAAAACAGCATAGAATATCAACCACTACTATACACAAGCACAACTATGGGCCCCATGTACATCAAATGAGGGCCCGAACCGAACGTGGACCATACAGGACTCTTGTGAGAAAAGACCGACCTCAAACGTTTTCTCTCTCCGCCCTCCGCAGTGATGTAAACGGCCTTTTTTCCACACTATGTCATCCCATGTTAAAGTGTAACAATAAATTAAAACAAAAATCAGGATCCAGGGTATATCCCACAAATGTTGTGACAACAATCTCGCGGTCTCATGTAGCAAATAAACACTGTTGACTGCTATTTGTGAGTTTTAATCTCAAGAATAGTTTTAGCGAGAGAATGTTAGAACATATATAGGGCCTACTCTTTAATTTAATTTTTTTTCTTCAATTTAGAGTCTTGTATTCGTACTTGCACAGATATATATACCAAGGAAAAGTCTATACTTGTGATCTTCCTACTCGTAATGTGGATACTGCTGAAATAAAATCTTGAAGATTGGAAACACCCTGGATCCTGTTTTAATAGATAGCGATGATTCAATTTTTTTTTAAAAAAGCATTAAAGAAAATTGAATAAAATAATATTCTGCAATAGAAACCAAACCAAACATGAAACAGTTGCGAACAAATATGATATTGGGTTAAAACTAAAAACTCAGCACTCTTATTTTATTTGGTCTTATTTAAATATCAGCACATCTGTGGTATGTATGTGTATGTATGTGTGTAAATATGCGTGTATGTGTATGTGCATGTGTGTATGTATGTAAGCGTGATCAGAGACCAGTATGTAAAATGACTGCAATATCAAAACGTACATGTACAAATAAACAACTTAAACGTGAGATGTTATTTTTCAGTTATGTTAATTACTTTAAGTGAACAAACATGGTCAAAAGTGAACTATAAGAAATCTTCCTTTTAGCCTATTTTGGACGAACCTTCATGATTAAAACACGAAAATCATCAGTCAAATTTAAAATATGCTCATATCTGTCTAAGCGATTTAAGTGGTTACAATTATGTATCTATTACTTTTTTCATTAATAATTTACAACCCCCGTTCAATCTAATACAGTTTGTTTTGTGTGTGTGCGTCCACAACTTGAATGCAATTTGTCACATAAAAGCCTAAATTCTCTGGAAATCTCTAGTCTGTCACGATCTGAGTTGTGTCGTACGAAAATGGGAAAATATCACTGGTTACATGGTATCATCAAGGAACTGTAGTTGCTGACTACCAATTTTCATCAAAAGAAAAAATTTCATCATTATTTTATTTTTTTGCACTTGAATTAATCAATGAAGAAATCAAGCTTTTCGAATTATGACCATTTTGTTTTCCTCTCAGCAGACAATGTTACCTCATCCAGCTTACTGAGAAATTAATTTGATTAATAAGTATCATCAAAGACATTTCGCACCATGGCCTTTAGAGAATACTGTCAAGCAAACAAACAAACAAAGAAACGAACACACATATACACAGTTACACACCGATATTCGAGATGGTTATTACGCGATTTCCTATAAAATAACCATTTACACCCAAAAAGAGTGCGACAATTCCATGTTGAAGAGGTCGACATTAACATTCAAGCTGACGGCGTTAAGTCTCCATATGCCTATCATAGATATAGAAAAAAATCTTACATTAAAAGATGTTTGCATAGGAAGCCTACTCGTCGAAAAAGATGAAATAAAACTATTGGCTTTTAAATTTTGAGGAAGGTAAGCAAAAAAAAAAATAAGACTAAACAAAATAAATAACATGTAATCCTTTTTGAAAGCACACGATTGCGGAAACACCTCCATTAAGTGAGTAATTTTGTACTCTTTGTGCTTGTCTTTCATCCTACCACGTTAATAATTGCAAACACGTTAGGCCTAAGCTGTCCACTCTAACATAAAATAACATGAATGCGCTGAACTATCACGTGACCAATTTCAAATCAGGTGATATATAATTCCCTCTTCTCAATGTCAATATCTGTCGAAAAAGATTCGTCAGAGAACAATTGAAAGATGTTTCATTATTTTTTTTTACACTCTATCTGACAAAAAACATTAAACTATTTCAAAATAGATGTACATTATGATCCTATATCCCTTTACAGATTTTCACGCTTATATACGGTATATAAGTACTTTACTTCGAATACAGTAAACCCAGCAAAAAAGAGTAATTGCCAAGTTACTTTTAAGTACTTTTCACTTCGAATACATACACAGTGAATACGTCAACAACGTGTGCTTGGGTCCCTGACATGTAGGGACCGTCTCAACATCAACACGATAATTTCTTCTTTTTTTTATACTGCTTTACTGTTTGTGGTTAAAATTGTATCGTCCCCATTTTCCACGTTAGCATTTGTATATTTATAAACATCTTTGCCAAAAATACATACGTTTTCTAATTTATAAGCACACATTTCTGTCGCGAGCTGGTGACCCAGAAAAGCCAGGTTGAAACCTTTTATAGCTTAAAACGACTATTTTTCTTCTTCTTCTTAACACTTGATGAGGGATTACGTTGACACTGACATGATGATGACCAAAGAACGGCGATGTTGATAATATGCCATAATTTCTTTCGCTTGTTGTGCCTTTCTCTCATTTTTAATATCTTTCACAAGCTGCATAGAGGTTTAACCTTCATCGGTGACAAAAAAAATACTTTGGTTTGAGACAAATGTTGACGACCACAAGACCCACATCGGCATCCGTACTGTGACGTCATCTCAAGGTGTGTTGTTTTTAAAAAAGCGGTGATGTCACTTCCGCTCAGTCGATATCAGCCTCTCGATTCATTTCAATGTCGTGTATGGAGGCCAAGATTCTTTTTGTTATCTTGTCTAAGGGGTTCATTTCTTGAGCGACGTTTGGATGCCTTTGAGATTCGTTTACCTGAGGGATAAATAAGGAAAAGAAATGGGGAAGGGGAAAAATAAATAATGGTTAATTGTGTGTCCAATATATAGTTCATGTTATACATTTATTGTCAAAACAAAAGAAAAACAACGTACACACACTGCACAGGCCTGTATATGTATGTATGCGTTTGTTTTGCTATCTGACCGAGGACTTGAACAAAAGGTCCTCGGTTGTGATTTCTAAAGAATCACCACGTCCTCGGAAGAATTCTATTGTATGGGGTATTGTTAAGGTTAGGGTACGTGGATTTGAACAATGGAAAATACAATGGGGTCCTCGGTCTGAATGTAATACAAACCATGTGTGTGTGTATGTGTGTGAGTATGAAAAAATGCATCATTGTTTAACATTTTGACTGTGACCAGATCATCTATTTATGGTCAATTCTTACGTTAAAGACAGTAACCTACTTTTAACTGTTCACCACTTGTTTTATTTATAACTCACTTTTCTCCCTATTTTATTTGGGGGGGGGGGGGGTTATCGAATTATGAAAGCGGTGGGTAATATACATTCAAACATCAGAATTGCGGTTAACCAGCTCGATGTCAGAAACAGTCGGAACTAATGATATAGGTTAACCGTTAAAGCAGTTGGCTGTGTTTCATCTAAATTGGAAAAGAATGCGGGAAAGGAATGACGTAAAATACGTTCCCAATTCCTATAAATATATATATACTAGAGTTATAAGAGTATAATTAGTTCAATGCTTCCTATATCAACGGTCTATAAAACTATTTCTTGTCTTCTCAAAAATGGTGTAATTAGATGATAATCACCTATCACAGTTAATGTTAATACCAACTGCACCCAATTATTATGTCTAAAGTAGGCTATGGACCTAAATAAACCCGTCTCGGTGAATGCTGGCATAGGTTAAACTGTTTAGGGTGATAGTTGTTGGTATATTTTTTTTTTAGAGTAACCGACTTTTTACACAGGGATGTAACAATCATATCTCCTAGGAGAAGGAGGATTGGGGGTATACGAGGAGTGGGGGTATTCTAAATTCCCCCGACTGATTTAGTTAGGGGAATGGAACTTTAAGGAAGGACGGCCTGGGAAAGGAGAAGTGGTTCTCATTCTTCCCCGACAGCATAAAAAAATCCCCCAACGCAAAGAGTTTTACCCTCAACCGTCATCCACCCCCACCCTCGGCGCACGTCACAGGTGCATGGGGAAGAAACGTAAATAGTAGGACGATTGGAGGGGACGGTACTTCCCCTGTGCCTCTCTCTCTCTCTGAAAATGCATGATTGCTTTATGGTTTCTATCTCCATAGAACTATACCGACATGCCCATCCGTGTGTATAAGCTATTGTGAATAAACTACTTGCATATTGCAGTATAGTTACGTCCTTCGTGTTTTTGAGTTTTTGTTTGGTGGTCGAATACCAGCCATGTCTTTGTCACAGATAAGTGATTCAATGACGTGAATAAGATAAGGGAAGACATACCGAGGATTAACACAGGGTACTAATTACTAATAAGCAAGAAATAGAAAACAGATTAAAGATGCATGCATGGGTTTCCACACTTCCAAGAATTCATCATTGAGCAGCTGAGAAACACTGTCATGTCAAGTTAAGAAGATAGATTCAATCCGCCTTTGGTTCGACCACAGCAGTCTGACAATTCAACCACTATATACCTTTTTTTTATTCCTAAAGGGACAACGAGAAGAAATATAATTAGGTCTACCTCTTGTGTAACTTTATTTATTAATGTATGAGATATTTTTTTTGCTCGGGGAGGTGGTGTGTAGTGAGGTAGTGTGTGGGGAGGTGGGGTGTGGGGAGGTGGGGTATGGGCAGGTGGGGTGTGGGGAGGTGGGGTTAGTGTGATGCGTTGGGGGTGGCCCATTGAAGTATATTGTAAATTATAGACGTAACGGTGGCTTCCATATTTGCATAATTAATGCATTAGTTAAGATGCAAACAACATTCATGTCTTTCGTGTTTCTTTCTTCAGGTCAGGTGTGAAAAGTAAGGAAATGAAAGCCACTTTCTAATATTGTGACTTTGTTAGTTCATTTTTTTTTTTTTTTTAAATTTCAGAAGGCCCCACAAAAATTAACAGTTAGATATATTGTAAAATGTCTTGATGGAACGTTCCTAAATGTTGCACTTATTTCGTCAAAACTTTCTGTCGTTTAAGTTAAGGGACAAAATGTGTGTGTTCCTGGCTGAAGCTGTCTCACAGTTGTGTACGTTCTGTCTCAGCCTCATTGTGGTGGACATTGTTGTCAAATACAGTGCATTGATTCCTACTCATTTTTTTTGGGAAATCGATACGAAAAGTTTTAATTTTGTAGTAAAAGAACAAGAATATAGAAGGAAAGAAGAAAAAGGGTTATACAAAACCATCGACATGCACGCACCTTACCACGGTTATTTCGTGGCTGATCAGAATTAGAATTATTTCTCGGCTGTCCTCCACCTCCTCCTCCTCCTCCTCCTCCTCCTCCACCGTCTTCTTGCTGTTCTGTAGGATTCAAACCTGCAGCTCTTTCTTCGCTTCTAAGTTTCTTAGAAATTGTCCTCTGCCGTTCTCTTCTTTCTTTCTCTTTCTTCTTCTTCCTCTCTTTCCTCTCTCTGCTAAGCTTTTTCGGTTTCTTCGGTGGTCTCGTTCTCTGTTTCTTCTGCTTCTTTCTCTCTCTTTCGTGGCTTGCTCCTTTCGTCGGTGCTTCGCTCTCGCTATCGGTATCCTCCAAGGAAGATTGGTCGGAACTCTCGGCGGCGAGATGAGCGCCCTCTGTTACGATTCGACTACTATTCGTCGTCGCCGTCGAGGTCCGCGTAGGTAATTCCAAACTAGAGGCATTTGAAGATGGTCCTCGCGGACCGTTACTTATTCTGTTTTCGGTTGGGGTAGGTTCCCCACTCGTTAGAGGTCCTTCATTTGTTGGACCTTCATAGTCTTCCCCCAAAGCATTGTCCGTCATGGGGAATTTATCCTCGTTCCTACTACTACTACTACTACTACTGCTGCTGCTAGGCTCAGAGGGTGGTGTGGGAGTTTTTGTCATCAGTGACGTCACAAGAGATGCCAAAGCTAACGTGGGTGTAACGTGGGGGTTACAATAGGTTTCTAGTACTTCTCTATCGCACGCTTTTTCACAACACTCCGTAACGATTCCAGTTCCACGACGTAACCTACGAGGATGATGGTTTTCCGAATCAGTTGTTAAAAAGGAGGACGCTCTTTGTCGAGGTATCACAGGAGGGTAAGCACCTGAACATGAAGACGGAGGAAAAGACATTGTCAGTTTCTTTTTCGTGAGGGCGGGGAGGGGGAGGGGGATGGACTTCCGAGTACATCCGAGGACCGTTGAAATTTTGACCATCAAATGTCTCTTTGGGATCTTTTCAATTTAGAGAGTTATTTCAGATGGGAAAACCGTAGACTGCTCTTGGATGAAAAAACCATCTTACTATGACCCGGTCGGGCATCGAACCCGGAACCTTCCAATTGCTAAGCCTCATTGCAACAAATGCCACCGCCTTTATCCACTCGGCCACAGCACTCGTTCTAAATTCTTGTCCTATAGCCCTACCCCTTTATGAAATCTTCATTTTCCCTGAAGTATATTATGGAAAGGACTCTGAAGACGTTACTCTTTTATTATTTCATGGTGTCCACGGGCTGTATCCCAGGAACCCCACCCGTTTTCTCGTCAGGCTAGCATTGGTTCCCGTGATGTTGGCGGAGACTGACGATTGAAAGCAAAAGGGGGAATGGATGTCTTAGGCCAAACTTGCCACTGAATAATTTAATTTATACTGCGAAAAGTGAATCGCAGTTCTTATAACTTTTGACTTACCCTTTTGGGTATAGTAGCCTCTATCCGCGCAAACAATCCGGAGAGCGTCGGCTAGATTAGTGCCGCAGTACCGTTGTGCTGCCATGATGGGGTGCAGGAGGTATAACGTGTAGATATTGAAATAGCAAAACAAGACTTTTACGTCCATTTTCTTTGGTTTTTAATCTGTCAAAGAGGAAAAGGGAAGAAGTAGAAAAGAATTAGCGATGGAAGTTCGAAGTTGTATCGAAATAACAATCACCATATAGAATAAACTTATTATTTTTATTAATAAAATTTGGTTAAGCAGAAAGCCCAAAAGGGGTGTTCTGTGATTCCTTGCCATAAATTGTATGTATTTTTTTTTAGATGCTCCTGCAAGCAGGAACTCGCGAAGAAGCCTCATTGGCTTATCAAAGCCGCAAGCTGACCGAAGTCAGTCTCTTACATTCATATTTAACGTCCATGATTATGAATTGTCAATTATCAACAACTCTATAACTGGACAACATACATTAATCTTGGAGTGACTCGAACCGGGGACCTTATGATTGGAAGGCACCGGCGTTAACCAGTGAGCTAACACTCCTAGTTTGGAGCGACAGTCCAATTATATGGAGCGACAGTCTGTTTGAGTAAAATTCTTCCCAAGAATCAAGTTTGAATCAGAAAACAAGCTAGTCCTAGTTCTCCACGGGTCAAGACGAAGTAACACTCACTCGTGGACATGGACTAAGTAAATCCCTGATTGTACGTGGAATGCAAAAAGGCTCTTAACATGGTTAAATCTTTGGTAAGCCTTTTGGCGTTCAATATACGTTTGCAACAGGGAGTTGCTACTCTTAAAAGTTCTCTCTATGTTAGAGTAAAGCAGTTCTCTGGTTGTGTCACCATACAATACATGTATATTCGATGCCCACATTTGTCAATATTCAACACAAATAGTGAACATATAGATATGTTTTTCAATTGCTAAGATTTGAATAGAAAGAAATATGAAGAAAAAATACTGAAACTTTGACCAAAGTAAATGTACAAATATTTTAGTCAAAACGACTGTTAATTTTGTTTTTGTAATCGAAGTAATTATAATAAGTTAGTATTGTAATTATTGTATGTTTGTCGTCTGATTTTTTTGAAGGGCACATAATCGTCTATATAAGTTCTTTATGTGGGTTTTATAGGTAGCAAATTGATTACCAATTGCCACGTGTTCTTATTGTGTAATCACATTAGTCATATGAAACACATCGTTATATAGTGTGTCCACGTTTTCCTATGTCAATATATCACTCTACCTTGAACTGAGGAAGGGGATATCAAAGACGACAGACAAATTTTGAACGGATATGATGAGGCAATGCAGTTTGCAATGTCATTGTACTATACAGCAACATTGTTATATACTTACAACATAAAGTACAACATACCAGAATTTACGAGACACACACATTATATACAGTATACATATATATATATATATATTTATATATGTGTGTGTGTGTACACGTATTGCCGTTTGATCCAACTCACATGTTACACTCGGTATATTCTTATGTACTTTTGGTACACAGTGTATGAGTTCAGACGCTTAATTATGAAGTTTGCACGCAGTTCATATTCGGTTTACCTTTCCGTGGGCAAATGATCAAAATATTGACAATTGCCAGGCCGAGAGTAACTGTAACCGAAAAACATATCTGTGGAATGCGGCTTCTTTCCCCCGGGTACGGTCATGTCAGTATCCATTTAAATAGCTACAAACTTTAACACTTGGGTTTA
Organism: Apostichopus parvimensis; assembly: GCA_000934455.1. Lineage (NCBI taxonomy): Eukaryota > Metazoa > Echinodermata > Holothuroidea > Aspidochirotida > Stichopodidae > Apostichopus > Apostichopus parvimensis. The sequence continues at coordinate 54,341 of KN885906.1, read as the reverse complement.
TGGGTGGCCTAGCACCTCTCGGTGATAACTATATAGAAGGCTCTGGGGCCTAGTGTTATCAAACGTATAATTTTTCTCTCGCGCCAAAGTCGTCTGTGACATGTAGGGCATTTCGGAAAGTCTTGGGCGGTTTCGATGCGACCAAATACAACCGTTAAATCAACAAGTTAAAGTAGGCTAAATGGCTAGAATACATCAGTTATATATAAGGGAAAACAACATTTCATTTGTAAAATAAGTCAAATATGTCACGAAAATGACATTTTTTGCGGTCAACAACAGAGTTGACGAAAAGGCTAAGAGTAGCGCCTCTTGTGATAATTTCCCGGTAAAATGTTTTTTTTTTCTTCCTTCCCTCTTCTTATTTATCGACTTCTGGTACCAGGTACCTTTTTGCTTGTGTGATCTATGCTGATCGTAAATAAGTCGCTTTGTACAATGCTAACTACCACCCGGTGTTGTTTTTTGATGAATTAAGCAAACTCTCAAATATATATATATGTATATATATATATTATGAAATTTTCTTGGAACAGATTTTGATTGCGTCTTCCAAAGGGAAGGCTTAGACGGAGGGGAGGGGTGGTGGTCTGCTAGACACATTTTCAAGCATTATTCCATATTTTCCTACGTAGAATCAAACAAAATTTACCAAACGAACTTTAAAATGCGATGTCTTTATAACATAACTTATTTAGAATTCATAAATCTCCACATGTGGTCGTGAGGATTATATTAAGTGTCGGAATAAGTTTAGGCTTAATATATTCAAATGTAAGCTGAAAGTTTTTAAGAAAACTGGCTAAAATAAGTATCTAAAAGTTAGAAATAAAGCTGTAAATGAATAATACCTTGTCAAATTATCAATGCGTTCTCTCGTTCAAAAATCCACTGAATTATCAACAGCAAATAATCCGATACAAAATCTGTGTATAATTTCCAGTAGCTAACTTCAACACTAGTCACGTGCGCAGGAAATCACCAATGACATGCTTGCGATTGGCCGTCTGCATGATCTTGCATGATAGGGTTTATTAGTAGCAAAACACACATACCAGAGATACAATCTATAAACCAGATAAAGCTAAATAAAACAGCCGTTATCAACAACTGTATGTCACTTCTCTATAATGATTCCGTCATAATTTCACCCTCGTCACTCTCGATTCGTGAACTATACACTGTCGATACGGTTAGCAATTCTGCAGGAAATCACGTTGTTCCTCTCTGTACCTGTGTGGGTTCACCACAACACGAGTTGAAATAGGTTAAAGTTTTACTGGGACAGACGCTGTATCTGTGACAAGAGCAGAAATGGGGACTCATGGCCCACTTTCTCCGAGACAGCAGTGACTGGAGTAGTTTTAGATTCGGCAGATACTTTCATAATCATAAAACAGACAGAGGGATACTGGGGACGGTATCGAATTTCATTTGGTTATTTTCAGACCAATATGCTTGAACGTTACAGCAATGTTTCTTTTTCTTGTTGTAGCATGATGATAAATTTGTCGAAGCCCTCTGATACCTAAATCTTACAACAATTTATAGGAAATTTATACTTTCTTTGTTTGTTAATTATTACATTGTAATAACACAATGTCAGCGAAGTGCTCATGCGCATTACAAAATGTTAACATCTTTCTCTTTTTCGCAGCTATAGTTACACATGTTAGCCTATACAAAATATTATGCAGTGTTGTCATTAACTCGACTATACTGCCAGATACCTTATGTCAATTCCTCGTAAAAAAAAATATTATTAGGCCAAATTAAGCTTAAAATTAATTATCTGGTCCAAAGCAAGTATCGAGAAGTGGGAATGCAAGTTTCATGATTTTATCTATATATCTTCATAAAATAGTGAATCGGAAATGATTAATACTTTCCAGAGAGGCGGCTTAGAGAGAGAGAGAGAGCATAGAGAAAAGGATATGTTAAGAGGTACAGGGAAAGGATAGAGGTAGGGGCAGGGTAAAAGGTAATGTATGATAACATCTAGAAGTCTAGATGAGTATAAATTTAGAAGAATATATTCAAATTGCGACTGTAAAGCGGAAAGCTACATACTGATACTGGCTTATTTTTCTCTCCCTTAACCCAGTTCTATGAATCATCAAAGTACCAGGTTGAAACAAACACTTCAAAAACAGGATTACAATGGAAATGATTTTTGTTTTAAACGTAAAAACGAAACTGTAAACAATTAGGTAAGTGTATTAATGTCAAAACAGGATGAGTAACAACGTTATCCAAACAAAGGAAAGATGACCAACCCCGCCCAATTAGCTACGGTTCACTGACACAAAACAGAAGGTAAATTCCTCTTGAATCAACCGGAAATATTGCCGTTTGTATCGGTTATTGAGGTCTATAAGTTCATTGGTAGGTTATAATACGAAGTGCTTAATGCAGGTTAATAATTCCAACAACATCCTTTCATGAATTTATTGCTTTCAATTCATATATAGGCTATAGTTATGTCTGAATATGAATTACTTCAAGAAAGCAAAAAATAAAAATAAAATAAAACCCCCCAAATAAACAGTTATTTTAAATAGCATTCCTCATCTGACATTTTAATCTTATGCATTTGCAGCCTTCGTGTGGGGTACTGAATATGCATGAGTTTTCACTTCTGTGCACCCAGTTGGGACAAGTTTTCTTTCTTCCCTGTCCCGCTTTCAAAGCACTAGTACTGACAGTACGAATGTCATTACGAGTGCTTACACAATCAGAGAGTAAGGTTAGGAACCGTTCATAGGAACGTTCATACCGAAATATGTATTTGTAAAAAGCTATTGCAGCAAAAGATTGGAACATGAATGTTATTAAAACTGAACCCTGACACCGCATTATATATAGCCATAATGATCACATAAATTACTCTGAATTATATATTGATTTTTTTAAATTTTATATGTTCAGATAAAAACCCAATGATAGTGCTGAGATGTTGCCCCACCTATAAACGGTAAGTACGTGCGAGGGTGTACTTTTGATGTGATTACATCATTGTTTGGGTGCACCGCTATAACACTTATAGGCCTAAATGGGACATGACTCGACAATGACCAATCCATTAAAAACAAGAGAAATAGAAAAGAAATGAGAAAGAGAAAAAAGAAGCGGGGGGGGGGGGGTAAAGAAAGGGAACTACGATATTATCACATCTCGCACGATCTTTGTGGTACTCTTCTGTTTTATCATAAACACCTGCACTAATCAAATAGATTACGAGACGATAAAGGAACTCCATGGAACGCCAAATGATCACTAATTATATGATGATGATGATCTGGACGTTTTGTTCATGTATTTCTTCTGTACTGTAAACTGATATGTTCAGCTGACGTATAGTAGTACTATGCTGATGCACAGTGACATGTACACCGCAACAGGAAACACGTTTTTACGTATCAGTTTACAGTTCATTTTGGCTTTCAGAGGGACTTGTAGAGAGATTTGTAGCACGAGTACAACAGCATGGGAACGAGTACAACAGTATGAGTACGAGTACAACAGCATGGGTATGTGGACAACAGCATGGGTACGAGTACAACAGCATGGGTACGAGTACATCAGAATGAGTAGTGAGTACAACAGCATGAGTACGAGTACAACAGCATGAGTATGAGTACAACAGCATGAGTTTGAGTACAACAGCATTGCCGATATGTTGCCGATATGACAGCATGGGTACGAGAACAACAGCACGAATACGAATACATCAGCGTGAGCACGAGGACATCGGCATAGGAACAAGTACAACAGCACGAGTACGAGAACACCAGCTGGGTACGAATAGCAGTAGAGCTCCTCTTGGTATGAGATTGGTTACGAGTACAAAGCTCTAAGCTCGAGTATAGGTTACTATTTAACTCTAGGCACGGTACTGTGCGAGAGTGC
>KN885905.1:80526-91105 GCA_000934455.1 Apostichopus parvimensis | reverse complement strand
CTCCTGATTTCTTGAATCTATTGGAAATTTGCTTTCTGTTGATTCTGAATCTTCTACTGGCATATCGCACCAGTCTGCTTTTCTTAAGTGAATTTAGGGATGAAGCCAAATTCTGCTTGCTTGAGAATCTATTCTTCTGACCACCTTTCTTCAGATGTTCTCCAACTATGTTGACAACTTCAGCCTCGAGAATCCTCTGTTTTGTCTTCTGTTTTAGATTCGTGAAGCTAACTTTTTCCAGTGCTGCTTTTTTCGATGGAGATGATATATTTTGCATATCTTCTAACAGCTCCACATAATGGTCTGCATTTCTCGGAAAAAACTGCCGAAGTCTCGACAGCCTTTTCCTTCGTGCTGATCTTGAGGAGGGCATGGTATTTGGGGTATCCACTGTTGTCGCTGTAAGTGTGGATGCCATATCAGGTGGCATTGTAGTACTAGTGGGTGTAGAAATGCATGTTGGAGCTTCCATGCCAAGTTGCTCTGTACAAGAAGACAATTCAGACTGTTCAGAACCATCAGTCTGAACACCAACAGATTGATGTCGCCCCTTTTCAGCTACTTTGGCCGCATAGACTAACCGACGTTTTGCTTTGACTTCCTCTTTCTTCTCTGCTGACCATTTTGCTCTTTGTCTCCTCTTTTTTTCAGCTGCTTTCTTTCTTTTTAAGTCCATCATCTCTGTGTAGCTCCGTGTCACATGGTTGTCTCTTTTCCCTTTCTCAGCTTTGTTCTTTGCAGCTTCCAACTTTTCTCTCTGTTTCTGCCGATAGCGCCTTTGCCTGATAGCTGCTAATCTATTTGAGTGAAGTCTCTCTCCATTGGTCATTTCTAACCTGTAGACTTTGCTACGCAGAATGTCACTCTGACGATTCCTTTCATATTTCTGTGGATCTTTTAATTTTTTCCTTTGTCTCCGACTTGTCGGTTTGGCAGCTTCATTATTCCTAACAGTATTGATTGGTCTTGTACGTTTTTTGTGTGCAATTCTCTGACTGCCACGAATGCGAAGTTCGAACGGGAGTGGCATTTTTCAGGTGAAGTGGGAGCTAGAGTGTACACCTGAAAGGTAACAAAGAATGTTATTGTAATATATCGAAACAAACATCAGCAGGTGCACAGATGTAATGATTTATATTCATTTAGGTTCATCAAGAATCCAAGTGCGGGGAAGTTCAAATGCAGGCACAGTAAGTACAGATGCTAAGACACGGACGGAGCTTCAATATACTCATACACAAACCTGATCTGTGACAAAAAGACTCCACAAGAGGTTTAACCATGATATGGGGCAAACAAGTTATTAGTGAAAAATAGGTTACAGAATACAGTTGCAGAAAATATGGATCTCCATCCCACTACTAGTCTAAGTAAATTGTCTTTGTCACCTAGAGTAGGCCTATTACTGTAGACCCTGACACAATGACAGTGCTACATCATATATACGAAGTAACGAAAATACCATCGTAACGCTGGGGTAGATAGGCGACTTCAACTTTTATTCATGTATTCACTTTTAGTGCTACCATAGGCTAGTTGTTTCAAACATGAAAGTTCCTATCGATAGTACATACAGTAGTATTAGTAATGGTAATGCCATTGATACTCTCAACTTGGGGCCTAGACTAAATGTTCATCTGTTTTGGATAATTCAGTGTCAATATGACAAGAATTTTCACAATTTTAAAATTGCCATAGCGTTCCAATCACATTCCGCTCTTACAAATTAAAAATTGGACTGATGTAGTGTAGCAGTCATAATTTTTTTTGATGGTTTTAACGCCGTTTCTGACATTTTTTGTGACCCACGTTTAAATTTTGTGACTGGGTCGCAGTTTCGCGAAACTTTCAAACGTTATTTTTTAAGAGCGTATTTGTTGATATTGTACGCATCTTTTGACATTATCGTACATATCACGTGTAGCAAATATATTTATAAGCATTTTTGCACAACAAGAGGAAACTTCGTCTGCATTTTGCTAAATTTTGCCGTTTCGCGAAATTACCGTAGGCTATATAATATATTCGAATGTAGCCTAAGCTTAGGCCTAGCCTAACGTTAGTTTAAACTGTTACCATAGCGGCATAACGGAGGACACCAACGTAAAATGGTGTCCCCTTGACAGCAATTAGCCAATCAACCAGTTACAAAGTCTCAAAAATCAAATGTATCGACCGATTTACTTTTTATTTAGGTCGTAATTTTAAAATGAAATATTACTTAAATACTTGCACACTCACTTTTGTGATCGTCAACGGGGTTTGCGGCCACGACGTAACGAAAATACCATCGTAACGCTGGGGTAGATAGGCGACACGAATTTTCTTCGGTGCATTGATCGATGTAGCGCGGGAGTTATATAAGATTGTATATGCCAGCAGACGACGTCTAGGACTTCTAAATGACGTCATTCATTCATAAAACTATGGGATGTTTTTTTTACACAAATGACGTAACCTTGAAATTTACCAACGTTACGAGGCTTGAGGGACACAAAACTTTTACAAATTTTTCGGGTCGTTAAAGACAACATTTTGAGCAAGCTTGAACATCCACAATATGCCTATTGTGTAGGGCTAAGTTGGTTATTAATGTCTGATCGTACATCGCGATGCTTCTACATGCACACAGGTTCACACAGGCAATCATTTATCAATTTACCAACGTTACAGGGTGGACACGAAAATGTTACGTTGGGCATGCACATTTCAATACTTCCACATAAACGAGTGGGGACGAAAAAAATACTGAAACTTTGTCAACTTCAATTCTTATTCATGTATTCACTTTTAGTAAGTCTGCAAATGAACTTGAGACAAAATGAAGCAGTGGTAAATGTTAACAAAGTTAACATGTTAAAATGTCACAGTTGGTACTAAAAATTGTGGGGGACACAAAGGGAAACTTGCACTTATAGAAAAAAAATTACAATAGATTTAAACTTTTCTTATATTTTAATATACTCCCTATACAGTAAACTATGAAATGCAACTAGACATCAGGATATTGAAGTGGTAATTTTCAAGTGATTGGATAGTATTTGTGCATAGTGTGTGGAAACCCATTTGGACCCCAGGTTTATAGAAATACCCAAATGTCAAAGGTTTGTGATAGTACTTCGTCAGTATAACCCCATGCCATTACAATTCAGATCATTAACTGTAGCTTCTAGGCAGTTCAAACAACAAGGTTTATTTCAATTTTTCAAAGCACCATAAAAATCTGAAAGGCATTTCTAATTTTATGTTCCTTTCAGTGTTACAAGTTATTAACAGAACACTGAACTGTAATAAGACTAGAGGATACATACAATTCTTGATCAATATCAATGAAGTCTTTTAAATGCACAAAATGAAATTACTATATTTTACATCACATTGCAATAACATGCAGCTAATATTTAAACAAAAGTAACACCCAAGTTTGTAATATTATGGTAATTTTTAAATGAAACTGTAATATGTCCCCTTTTAGTTTACATGTGTGCTACAAAAGCTTTGCCATTTAGTGACAGCATACCAACGCAGACTGACCAGGAACTACATATAACAGACCATTCAGGAACCTGTTAATTTGGGAATCACACAAACAGAAGACAACTAAATCTTTAGGGAAAGCTACCCTTGTGAACAAACAGTCCTTGTTACTTTTCATATGGTGACACTGCTGGAATGTCATTGTACAACTTACAAAACATTCCACTAACTGACGGTGCACCCATTATGGGAAAAATTGACTTCAGAATGAATCAACAAATGCTGACTTTGAACCCTCCACAATATACCATATGTACACTTAACTACTTCTACTTCCTCCATGCCGATCAATATTAAGAAAACTTATTGGAACATAAACTACTGTATGTACAGATAGAATTTCAAAAAGACTTAAAAGAGTGGGTAATAAAACAGTGAGTGCTCACACTAAGCCATTTAGATAAGATAAGATAACTGGAGCACCTTTTAGGTCCCTACACAGTATGTATTCAGCACAACTTGACATTCAATGCCTTTGAGGAATGAAGTTGTTTTTGCTGTATAAAAATTGTTTTCTTTTGAATATCAGTTTCTTATTTGCATTTTGCTGAGCCACAGAACCGACCATCACAAGTTGAAAATGAGCTGCAGAAATTTGCAGTCCATTATGCACAGTACTTGTGACCGTAATTTATGCCTCGTTTTGCCAGCAAACATCCGGCAGAAATTCATTCCACCAATGTACAACAATTTCTCATAAATATAGAGCTCTAGGCTTCTCTCTTGAGATGTATTAAATATTCACAATTTTGCTGCTCTTAACTTAATGTGCCATTTCAAGAAATTTTTTAGTCATTAACTCATGCATTAGACAAGGCTTGATGCTTGTCCTTTTCCTAGTACTGTACAGTACATTCTTCTTCCTCATGATAAGAACAAAATGATTGTCACTTATCCAACATGCCACCCTCCCCAGATTTTGATATCCTAATAAATTATGCGTTAAAAGTTCTTGCTTTGCAGGACCTATAATTTTATGGCAATCTGGATGTCACATGAAGTGTATCTGGCTAATCCAGTCTTCCTGAGGCACTATCTTTATTCAACTGCACGAATTGAACTGTGAAATGTTAGGAAACTCTTTTAAATTGAAATAGGAAGCAATTGGCTACCTACACTCCATACATATATATGTCTAATTACTTCCTTTAGAGTATTTTAAAACATAATCTTTAAAAATTGCTGAACTGAGGATATAAGAGAAAATAGGCCAAACAGAAAATGATAAAGGTACATACTAAAGAGTGACTATACAGTTTTAAAGCAGACAATGAACTCTCATCCCTGAAAAGTGGATAAGCAGGCAATGACCAGAGAAAAGACAGAGGGAACAGGAGAACATCTTGCAGAGATTTCAGACACTATAATCAAACATGTTCCTTTCTTTCTTGGTCTAGGCCTGGGCCTACATTACTACTAGGAATTAAACTTGTACCTTAATTAGGCCCATAACATTAGTAACAAGTAAAAAAATCAGATTAGATAAGCTAGATTATGCCATATTTTGGGGGTGTTAGTTTCCGCCATTAATTTTCACCATAAAATATGTGTTTTTGCAACTAACAGTTTTTATGGCAGAAATCACTTTCATAGCTTTACTTTCAGTGTAAATCATAGGCACCAAATATCTTGAATCTTCAATGCTAAACCACTATTAATCATGTCTTTACTGTTTGTATTACAGAGTTAATCAACTGTACTAGGGAAATCTTTTGTTTTCATAGAAGAAAAAAGTTATTAGAAAAGGTTTATCAAATCCAAATAGCTGTTTATCCTTGAATTTAAATATAAGGTATAGTCTTTCAAGAGTATTGCATTAATTTATGACTTAATAAATTTAGCCATTGCCAATAGCCGGCTCAGCCTAGCTTTGATTAGGACCAGCAGCAATTCGATGTGATCCTTCCTTCTTATTTTTTATATTCGTTCTTCAGTTTGTAGTTTTATAATCAATTCCCAATAAAACGGTACTTTTGGTCATATAAAAAGTGCTTTCTCTCGTAGCCTAGTAATACAGTAAGTAACAATACCAACTACAGCATAAAGTGTTAGTAATAGTAGGGTTAGGGGCCTAAGCATAGGGCCAAGGACTAGTACTGTAATTTTTTATAACTAGGCCTATAACTTATAAGGCCTAGGCCTATGCCTTCTGTGTAGGCTAGCTTATCCGTGGCCACAGATGTACATATTTTAATTGTTGTACTTACACAGAAATCTCAACTCACTGTCGCAAAATTTGATGCTATGGGGTTTCCTCGGTTCCTACTTTGGTCCTTGTATTACTTTAGTTCTCTTGTATATACTGTAATATCCATAAGACCAAACGTTTCACGACACCATGGATTTGAGCCCTTGTAGTTGTACTAATGGAACGTAAACACTATTAGTAGTACTGCTCAGATAGTGATTATATGCACCGTATTCGTTACGCGTTAACGATTCCGTAGTCTTATTTCCGTCGTACAGCAGTACTAGCATGTCCAGTGTTTATGGGTTGTATAGAGAATTCGGTAGCAGGTGCTTGCAGTACAAATTGGGGGGCGCTACATACTTTCCGACAAATAATAGTGTCACGGCCAGGAAGTTCCTGACGAAAATCAGTGTTGAAAAATTAATCCTCATCACTGCTTCTTCTGACAATAGCACACCGTCCCACTCCCCACCCCGAAAAAATAGTAGAATCCGTCCTATATGCGCCGACGAAAGGTTGGCTCTTTTAAAGATCATCAGTCAGTATTGCCCCAAATATATAATAGAAAGTAGGACCTTTTTTACCGAAATTAAGGGTCCGGAACCATAGCCCCAATTTTATTTTGTGTCCCTACCACCCCACCCCTCCTCCAGTGGAGCAGTTTTGTACCTCAGAGTAAAAATATTAATATTTTTTACAAAGATGACTAATTCTGCTGCATTAGCTAGACTCGGTCAGAATTTTTCATATTTCTTATCCTTACCCAAGTTTTCTAGAATTCTTCAACCTTCATCCTCACGATCGTCATATTGCTCCAAAATGTTAGATACATTAATACCAACTTAAAGCAGCACTGGAGTTCTGCCAATTAAATGAAGTTACCTAACATTAGCAATTTCTCATAGTAGAAACGTGAAATTTATTTGGTTAGGACAAACAATTAAGAATAAATTTTCCCAAGCCTGATAAATATTTCGAAAAAGAATTTATGAAGAGTTTGTTTCGTTTTATATTGTCATTTCCTTGGTCCAATCGTATGTAAATACAAAGCAGTTTCGTAGCAGGGACGTGTGAACCTTTATCTCGACTATCTTATCTACGAATTCTTTTTCCGATAAGGGCCTTTATATGTTGCAGTTCAACCATTTTTTCTCAAATTTCTTCTGAGTTGAATATATTGCTTTATATATCAAAACTTCTGACTTCATGATAATTTCACTGAACTTTTTATTTCTGATTTTCGACTACACTTTCTCAAAATCTTTACTAAATGCCAAAATGTCAACTTTTTGTATCAAATCTCGATATTTTGGTATTAAAGTTTCAAGAATTAATTCAAAATCCTGCATACTATCATATTTTTTCCCCAGATTGTAAAGATATGAAATGTTGATTAAGTAGGAACAAGTCGAATTTGATAATATTTTTAGTATAAAGAATATCATGGATCATTTGATTGCCCAGGCTGGAAACCTTGCTAATTCAAAAGATCATCTTGAATGATCCAACACGGCTAAGTAGAGCGCAGCCTTGGTAAGAAAAGTGGGACAGGGGAGAGGGAGGTGCCGCCCGGGAAAGAAACCGAATACCCCTGTGGTAAAGGATTGAAAAGTCTAAATTTGAAGCTTCGCTATAGTGTTTCCCATTCTGGCACGCTTTCGCTAATACATATGATAATGTTGTACGAAAGAGTTCTTCTGGTTCTCCTTGTTCTTTTACGAAGAAGAAAAGAAAGAAAGGATTCCAAAGATTTACGAAAAGCATGAGATCAGTAGAAGTACTTACTATAGGTCCAGACAGACTATCATTATTAGTAGGCCATCTTTGTTTTAAAACACTGAGCATTGCAAATCATTTCTGAATGTTTATATAATTTAGTAGTTTTCCACATCTTATCTCATTCTCTACCCAATCTCACTAAATGATCTAACCTCCATCGTTTTTAAAGCAAACAGTGTTGTTTCCAATAAGCGGCTAGCCGGAACGTACAGTATCCACTGTACTTATAGGCTTACCCTGTATCGTATCGCGACAATCGTTACTGCGCAGAAGTAGCTTCATTAGAAACCAAACTATTTACTTGATCAAGTCGTTTTACAGGTAAATATCACACGCATTCACCTAACGAACTTCATTAGCGGTCCCGACTGACGATTAATTATGCACAAGTAGAAGTTGATTTAGCTACTTTAGGAAAGGTGTGCCTGATGTTTAACGATGGTGAAGCAAGGAATCAAAATATTCTGTCGGATCAAGCCAACCAGAGCCAGAACTGGTGTAAGGACTAGGCTACAGTCATTGGGATGTAGGCTAGTATAGGCCGTAACTACGTTAGCAATAATACTTTAGCCTACGTTTAACTTATAGAGCCTAGGCCTAGTTATAGTTCTTAAAAGCCAGTTGCTCTGCCTAACGTAGAAGAATTAACTTCCTGACAATAGTGTGAAGATCTTGTTAACTGTGGGCGAGCTCTAGTCTAGGCAAACTCTTCTTATAAGACTAGGCTAAGTTGTAATTGTTATTCATCAATTTTCTGATATAATGATATGGGATTGGTAGCCCATGCCTTAGGCTGGGTATGGTGGTACCACTGGTACTGGTAGGAAATACTCACTCATGTAGGTCTATGAAACAACTCTCTTGATGTCTTCTGCAAGTTCAATACACATTTGAAATATTGCCAGAGAAACTTGTATGTAATCAACAAGGCTACTTACTAGCCTAGTCCCAGTAGTACAAGTTGGATGGTGTATGAGTACTATGACAATTTGAGATACTAAACGGACAAATATTTACCTAAAGGATAATGTTAATATCTATCTCTCTGATTTTACTGTGTACTTTGGTTTTCCTTTCAATTATGTGACTTTATTGATGATTTGAATACATTTTGCCAGAATGAGAAAGAAAGGTTTAGACCAGCATCAAAATGCACTAAGCAAAGAACAAAATACCTTTAAGAGTGTGCATACATCTGTGAAAGCTTGTGGTAAATGGATAAAAATAATGTGTCAAAATGCAAAATTTGTGTTTTCTTGTCTTCAATAGGCCTGTAGAAAGTTTGAGCTATCTTCAAGTTGTAACCAGAATCTCAAATGAAAATTTTATCATAGTAAGAGCCAATTATTTGTGGGTTTCTAATGGACGCCACCTCTGAAATTAACATTTATAAATGCATTGTCAACCTATCTGAACTCTATACAGTATTCTGTAGTCATACTTTCTGAATTCCTTCCAAATCAAGAGGATTTTGCTTGTCACCAATTCTTTCTTGATGTAAAAAATGATATCCTATAATACATATTAATTCTCATTTTTCAGTGGTCATATCATATTTCATAGCATTTCTTCAGTTTTCAATTTTGTACGAGAGCAACACTTGCAGTCTACATGTTTATTCCAACTGTTATGATTCAGCCCCATTCACCACACCAAAAAGAAAAGCAAAATGTCAATTTCTCTCTTTTTCAGTTGTATGACATAGAAGAAGATGATGACTTTGGTACTAAGCTCTCGTTTGCTGTCCCCAAAGATCTAGCAGCGGGTTTCATCAATAACAAAAAAGAAGAATATGCCTTTCAATTTGAACGATCCTTTGACCAGAATGTGAAACAAGATGAGGTCTTTGAGTATGTAGCAAAGGATGTGATAGACAGGTCAGTTTTATGTGCACACTGGGTGTCATTTTGATTAAATATGAGAACCATTTTCAAAGTAAGGTAAAGATAATGCAAAACTTGGGAAAGGATGTGCAGGACACTGGAAAAAATCATTCTGAAAAAATCATTTATAGTATGTAAACAGCTTTTATTTAATTGTTTTGTATTTTTCCAAACCTATGCCTTACCTCTTTGTATCCCCCCCACTCCCCCCCCCCTCCATTCTGAGTGTTATTACCAAAATGAACTCATTTGTAACATTTGTGCTACTTTTTGTGAAAAAAGTTTGTACTTCTCTTAAAAGCAATTATCGTAATTAGTTACATTACTCAATGCAGACCTAGTATTTTGATGCAGCCTTGCCTTATACTTGTGGTATCAGGTTTTCATAGATGTGAAAGATGAGACTTTTTTGATTGGCAATGTATCATTTAGTTATAAAATTCTCATTAAAGTTTTGATAGTGTAAAAATAATAGTTGGAATTTCCCCTTGTATCAACTGTATGGAATCACTGTTTTTTTTCCTTCCTTGGAAATGTATCTCAAACTTTTGGAACTGTGGTTATTTTGCAGTGTCTTATCTGGTTACAATGGAACAATCTTTGCTTATGGCCAGGTTTGTACATAATTTCTACTTCTTTCACTGTTGGTTGTTCAAATATAAGAAAAGTAAAGAGGAATCATTAAGATTGGAGGTATTTACTGTCACCTTCCTTAGTCAAAATCTAAAATATCAACATGACTTTTGTGGTCAATACAAGACTATTATTTATCTTGAACTTTTTTCCATATCACTCGTTTAACGTGAGGATTTCTTTCATGTCCTTTATTTTGACTTGATTCATAAATCATATTTATAGTAGTATTCCTTAGACTGCCCTGCATCTAGTGACAACTGTGGCAAAAGAATCTGTACAGTGTTTTGCAATCTTAATATACCATATGAAATGCCCAACCAGTATGTGCACAAGTTACAGTTACCAATCATTATGTACATTATGATAAAAGTGAAAATGTCTTAGCATAATTAAAGAATTTCATAACCTTGGCCTTTTGTTTATACTTGTCTTTTTCTCTCTGGTAGACTGGGAGCGGTAAAACTTTCACCATCACTGGTGGGGCTGAGAGGTACATTGACCGGGGAATCATACCACGAACACTGAGCTATATCTTTGAAGAGAACTCAAAGGT
>KN885905.1:65686-79844 GCA_000934455.1 Apostichopus parvimensis | reverse complement strand
ATTCCTACCATTTCTGGAATGCTTGAAATTAAAATTCATCATTTTTACCGAAAGGGATGGAAATACGAGTTTTGTTTGGAATAGCAGTTTTGCCCACAGCTGTACAAGTGGCGTTTTAATTACCTTCTAAAATATCAGGCGACTTTCTGTGAATGTTGTCTTCTTTCCTCTTTCTTTGGGAAGTTTTGGCTTCAACACCTGCACATTCATCAAAATAAAGTTCCTTCATATCTGTCGATGCGAAAAAACATTTTCTGGCGAATGGTGATATTCAAACATGCTTTATGGAAACGATATCACCATTTCAGTTTGAAATTCAAATGCAAACTTTGAAATAACAATTACATAACTTTTAGTTCTTGTTTTATTCTTGATACAGAAAAGTTTCATTGATGGAGGACAATGATGGTAACATGCATCTCAAAAACCTATCCCTCCATCCTGCATCCAGCGAGGAGGAGGCCCTCAACCTCTTGTTTCTCGGCGATACCAACAGAATGATTGCAGAGGTAACATTACAGTTGGATTTATGTGATTCCTCTCTCATTTGGATAGCAGATCTAGAATGGAGAGAACTTTGACCTGAAGGGATATGGGGGGGGGGGAGGGGAGGACAGTACATTATTATTGAACTATTGTAAGCTAGGTAGGTCAGAGTGTATGTGTTTAGGAGACAGGTAAGTGTCTCCCTTGGTCAATGCCCAAACCAGTAGCTTTGAGGTTTATATTACCAATCACCTTCGTGTCAATTTGGGGTAAGCCATATATCACATTTAGGTTACAAGATTGATGATGTGTTATGCTGAACATTGCAGATGTGTCTGTGTCACTCAAATGTGTCATTCCAGAGTCAATGAACCATTCCAAGGAGAAGAGTAGATATGTTTTCCTGTCTTGTATGACAATTCGAATCAGCTCAGTTGTAGTTTATGTCATTAATATTTGTTTTTTCTTCATTTTGACATATTTTTTTCAGACTCCAATGAACCAAGCTTCAACCAGGTCACATTGCATCTTTACCATTCACGTGTCCAGACGAGAGGCAGGATCCGCCACGATAAAAAGAGCAAAGCTTCATCTTGTGGATCTCGCTGGGTGAGGATTCACTTTCAACTGATTTCTACCATCTTAATTTCTTTTGTTTAGAACAGAAGGAAAAGTTATTGTTGTACAATGCCAGATTGATTATTAATAGTCTGTTTCTTAGGCAGGTAGGTGTTTTTTGGATTTCTTAAATTGAAATAGTGTCACAGAATTTTAAAGATTCACAGCCTAGCAACAGGTTATCAGTAATATCTGCACTTTGATAATAGCAAAATGTCAGGTGAACAGATCACTTTGCAACAGAAATTGCAAGGATGTGTAAATTTGAGCAGATTTTATTTGCAATATGTAATCATTTCACTATTTAATCTGTTGATTAGGAAAATTTCCTGTTTTGTACATGAAAATAATGAATGTCCTGTTGAGCATATTTATAGCAGTTTAAAAAATGTGCACTGGATTTTTGCCATGTAGTCAAAGATAGAAGCATTCTGTGGCAATGAAAAAGATATGTTTTATGTGCTTCTATGTGTTCGTTTGTTGAGTATTAAAGATTGAAACTTGAATCTATTCATATCTGGAATATATAAGCTGTGATGTCAAACATTGGACTGCATTTAAGACAGCTTTTCTTTGCCTTGAGAGTTGTAATGATACTACAACCCTTAAAAAAAATGCAAACTTAATGAAGGAATGTTATTTAGTGCTGGTCAGTATATGGTCAAATAACATCATTCCAATCAAATGTTTATATAATAATTGCACCCCAGAAAAAAAAAAATGTGTTAAGACAATCAAAGACAGTTTGATATCTTGTTCCAATTTGGCATGAAAACACAAAAGCCTTCCCTGAAGTAAAACGAATGTATGTAAAAGTTTTATGTCGGCTAGTTGGACCGTTGTATTTCTTGTCATGTGTGCTATATGTGTTTAACTCTCAATCCTTGTTATACCTTTTGCAAAGTGGGGGTTGTGACCCATTTTCTATGGTTGCCAAAAAAATTAGAGGCTTGCCAAATAAAGTAAAATATAGGTGAAAAAGAAAAAGAAATTGCCAATATTTGTGGAAAAAGAAAGGGGAATGTAAACGACATCAAAGTTGCAAAATATAACATTAAAATATATGTTACATTTAAATATAACATATAAATATAACAACAAAATATACCATTCTGCAACTAAGCACCCGCTGGCCAATCAATGTTTCACATTTGACATTCAATGTATTACAAAATCGCCGGTGAGGGTGGGGTGGGGGGGGGGGGGGGGGGGGGGGGGTTCCTCGGCATACACCCCTTACCCAGGCCATAACACTGGCGAGCCACTAAGATGATGCAGAACAAAATTGGGGTCACTATTCAAAACATTTGAATAACCAGGGCAATAATAGAAGATAATAAATGATTTTGCTTCTACAATCCACAGATCTGAGAGAATAGGCAAGACAGGTGTTGGAGGGAATCTGTTGACCGAGGCCAAGTATATCAACTTATCACTTCATTACTTGGAGCAGGTAAATTCTGATTTTGTTTATTTGAACCATTGGTGATACATTCATTACCAAAACTTCCCTTTCCTATTTATCAGAACATGTATGAATTTTGATGTCGAGTCAAGAGTTTTTATCGATTATGGTTGAAAGTTTCACCTCAAGTGGAAAGATTTGATTGTTTATTTATGATTTATCATCCAACCGTGATAACAATAAACAAAATACAATCAAGATTCCCAACTGAACTTCCACCATCCTTACCTTGTTACCACATTCAATATTTTATGAAATGTATGAAAATAAAAATTGTTTGAATTCAATAATCATTTAAATCATCATTACTTTTCAATTTAATTCATTCCCAATTATTTTCTGAAATCAGGTGATTGTAGCCCTATCGGAAAAGACTCGTCAGCACATACCGTACCGTAACTCTATGATGACCTCTGTACTGCGAGACAGTCTGGGAGGAAACTGTATGACCTCCATGATTGCCACCTGCTCGGCCGAGAAAAAAAATATTGATGTGAGTTTATTTGTTCTTGGAGGGGAAGGATAAAGCCCAGTGGGAAAGTCATTTATTCATTTCGACTTTTGTAGATACAGTTTTCTTAAATGTAAAGAGAAGCAGAATTCATTAATTGTAGTATCAAAGTTAATTATAACTTGTAGGGTATATCATGTCCTATGAATATTTGCAAGCAAAGGTCTGTTTGAATATTTATAAGATTTTAAGTTTTTTACGAAAGGATGAGATTAGATCAACTTTATTAAACCCCACAAAGGGTAATTGAATGCTCGGCATAAAACAGTAAACAAGACACAAAAATTATAAAAGTACAAAGACATGAACAAAAAATTCCCAAAACAATATGATGGACAAGGCAAGAGACCGAACAGTTCCATCAATGGGTACCAATGAGTTTTATCAACCAGTTTAATCAGTTGCTATTGCTTCATAAATCGGACGTCATCCATTACTGTCCTTTGACCATCAAAATATTATTGTTTTGGTGATAGCCCCTGATAGATCATAAAGAGAGTCTCATCATAATAGTATTGATATTTTAATAATTTGTGTCCAAAGTTGGTTGCTGAAGCATCCTGCAGCCAGGCTGTATAGCACACAGTAGTTTCTCAGTAGTTTCACACAGTAGGCACTAATAGTCTGCTGATATAATCCTTATTGTGTGATATAGACTCAGCCTTGCTGCAGCGGATATCGCAGCTGCTGCAGCTTTTCTTTTTGACACAATACCAAACAGTATTTCCAAGACTATTTGTAATGTGTCATAATTAGGGTTTTGAGGGGTCTGCAGCATCCTGCAGTCAGGCTGCATAGGACATAGTATTTTGTGCTAAGTAGTTTCTGGTCTGCTGAAATATTCCTTATTGTTTGATATTGATTCAGCCTTGCTGCAGGGAATATCGCAGCTGCTGCAGCTTTTTTTTTTTGAATGGTGTTTAACAGTATTGATAAGACCATTCATCATGTGTAACAAGCATTTCAGATGCATTCCATTTCAAAAAACTTATCTTGCAGGAGTCGATTTCGACATGTAGATTTGCCCAGAGAGTAGCTCGCATTAAAAATGATGCCTTTTTGAATGAAGAACTGGATCCAAAAGTGGTAAGCTTGTCTGTAAATATAGAGAGCTTGTGTTTTCATGTTTGGCCCCGATATTGCTGCCTCCTTTGAGGCGCTCTAAGGAAGCAATGTGTACTGGAATAGTACCTACTATAAGTACCTACTACATACGTACTATATAAGTACCTACTATAACTACCTACCATATAAGTCCCTACTATATAAGTACCTACTATAAGTACCTACTATATAAGTACCTACTAAAAGTACCTACTATAAATTTAAAAAAAGGAAGAAGTATTTATTAGGTGCAAACAACATGCATTACAAAATGGTCAGGATCAGAAGAAAGCACAGGATAACTATATCATTTTCCTCTTAGACATATTTAAAGATCTTGGTCAATGCCCTGTAATTTCAGTATTAAAAGTACATTGTTTCAGTATGTAGCAGATAGAGAAGCACTTTGCTCTGATTAGGACTGACTTTTCTCATTGTGAGACGGAAATATTTGGGCAGTTTAATTAAGATTGGATACAATATTTGATAACTGAATTTCAGCACAAGTTTATGTACGTGCTAGAGCTAGACAAGATATGTAGTCATCAACAGAAATCACAACGTTAAGGATATTGGGACAAGGAAGAGCTAACAATATATCTTATTGCCAGTTGTGTGTTTTATTGGGTGGGTATCTAGTTTACAGTTTTTGCTCACTTGTTGATTATTTACAATCTGGAAGTCTAGTTCAAATGGGAAATCCATGGACTTTTCCTGGATGAACAAACCCACCATATTTCAGTTGGCCAGGGCTGGAATCCACAACCTCCCATAAAATGGCTCAGGCATGCACTTTTGTTGTTCAATCATTTTAGATGATTGCAAGATTAAAAGGTGAAATCCAGGAACTAAAAAACCAACTATCTCTTACATCAGAGGACCAAAGAACAGATGTACTGTCTGCAGAAGATTTGGAAAGGTAAGATTCTCATTAGAATACAACAAATAATTGTTTAAAGTCAAAACTTATTCTTAAGAGATATGGTCAAGATTTGGGTTAGAAGACTTGTAAGGGATTTGTAAGTATGGATTCAGAACATGTTTTATGATGGATTTTGTAAGTATTGACTTAGGACACATTTTATAAGGAATTTTGAAAGTATGGATTCAGAACACATTTTATAAGAGATTTGGTAAGTATGGATTCAGAACACATTTTATAAAGGTGTTTTGTAAGTATAAATCCAGAACACATTTCATCAGGGCTTTTGTAAGTATGGATTCAGGATACTTACCATGAGGTACTCATGATTTATGATTCCCAAAGAACATTTTATGTAAGATATTTTGTAAGTATTGAATTGGAAGAGCTGAAAACATTGAGTTAGTAAGTACTGAATTTGATTCAATTCCCAACATTCCATCACTGAATACTTTTCATAGTTTTATGAAACACTTGTCTCAAAATTGAAACATTTTTTTACTCTTGCTTGACTTTTTGACATGAAACGTGACAAAACAAACTAATGAGTTGTGGGATTTTACTATGGACTAACATTGAGATATATATCGGTTTCAACTCAAAAAAGGTGCTGTAAAAAGTAAAAGATCACCAAAGAAACCATACACACAAAGAGAAAGAAGTGTTCTGTAAGCTACATTATTACCTACAAGTTTCATTCCTTTGGAAGTTGCTTTATACTTTCATCTCTCGTTCATTATTAGGTTAAATGAAGAGATTCAGCAGTTTATTGAAGATCCTGATCCCGAGGCTGTGCTCAATGTTGGTGCAGACATGAGAAAAATTAACGAAGCTTTCAGGATATTAAAGGTATATCTATTATCTAAGAAAAGAAATAAATATCATGTTGGTGTCATTTTAGTGGATTAAGATTATCTTTACTGCCTTTTAAATATCATATTGGTGGCTTAACAGGGATGGCCTTCCACAAAGGGCTGGATAGCTCAGTTGGTAGAGTGCTGGGATCACCACCAACTAAGGACTGGATTGCCCAGTTGGTAGAGTGCTGGGCTCGTAACCCAGAACTGGCCACTGGTTCAAATCCTGTTCTAGCCATAAATTTATTGCTCTTTTCCATTAAATATCATATTGTAAATTATAAGTGTAAAGACCAACATGGAATTGGAAAGTAAAAAACTTAACATAGTAACATACCTCTCAATCATGGATATCAGAGACAGCCACCTTATTATCACATTATCAGTTAGGCTTAAAGTTAGGGATATCCGCTGATGGAAAATACATTTCTGTGAAGACAACAAATTTGAGATTTCCTTCGCATTTATCCCTCACAAAATTTCCTATGGATGTTTGCAAGTGAAGGCGTTGATAATTAGGTAAGGCACCTTACATTATCAATACATTCACATTTGATATAAAATATGTGAAGTAAATTTCCAATAAGTAGTTAGTTTGGCTGGTCTAGTTTGATAAACTCATTCTATGTAAGTGGTAGTAGTAGGTTTGTCTTTCTTAGGTGTGAAATAATCTTGCAATTTACAACATTTCAGATCAAGAATTAGATGGCATTTTCAATGTGTTTGTTGATGAGTTTATTGAATTAAAATCCTTCTCAGCACTGAGAGTTTGTCTCATTGGTTTTCACATCACTTGATGTAAGCAAGTCCTACACACCATCAATAACATGTTAGGCTATATATGTATGTTTGTGTGCTTTGTCATTTCAGAAATTTGCTAAAGGTAAAGTACCAGCCAAGAGATCAGTATCTGCTCCCGAAAATCAACAACGACCTCAAACGAAGATGGGAGAACAAGAAGATGCGGGAACTGGTTCTTACCTAACGACCCATTCAGGCCTTCCTAGAGATGAAGAGATTAAGAAACTCCAGGGGTTAATCCTACAACGGGACAATGAGATCAGTATCCTTGACAAGAGAAAATCCCGCCAGTTTAGTATGGGTCAATATTGATTCAAAAACAGATTGATTTATTCTGTTCTCACTCGAGCTGAACAACATTTAATTGTATCAACACCATACCTCACTGTCATCCACCAGATTCATCCAAGAGCACTAGTGGAATACTCTTAATGAAGTCTATGAGGGTTTTTTCCTCAATTTTCAAATTGTTTTTCAATTTCTTTATTCCAGTATAAATTACAAAATTTATAAATAGGACACATAATAATGATACATAAAAGACGTAAAAATGTACAATCATGAAAGCATGAACAAATAAGAAATAAGATGGAGGATTAGAAGTTTGAAAGATTAAAAGGATTATAACTGAGATTCTAAGAACCCATTTTGAATATAAATGGCTGCTCTGTAGATAAATGAGTTCTTATTCTAAAAGTTGGCAAGATATCCAATATCCAATATTATGCAGATAGGGTGATGTTAACAGGTAGTGACAATGTCTGCTGACATGACCCTTGTATGCCAAGTAGGTTTGCTTAGGTACATCTGATATATAAGTTCAGGTTTTGTCAAATACTGCTGCTTGGGTTAAAACCTAAAAGATTTTATCAAAATGGAAGTGGGGAAAAAATATCCATAATGACAAAAAACTGTCAATTTGGGGAGCCAGTGGATGTGAAGTGGAAGGTTTTTAGGCCATTCTGACATGTTCACATGTGTCTGCTTTGCATTGTAAAATAACTATCTTCCAGGCCCATGCCATATGATCAAGAAAAGATTTAAAGCCATTCTTGTGACATAAATGTTAGAAATTAACAAAATTTTCTCTATGGTCATGAGACCTTACATTGTAAATGGAACCAGCTGTCGTTAGGTGTAGATAAGAATTTTGTTGAACGGACCTCAACAGAACTGATTCTGTTGAATTTTGTGTTTGTTTACGCTACAGCTAAAGTATGTTAATGAGTTAATGTTAACGTGAGATTAAAATGTCACCAGAATTACGGGAGGTGTGATGTATAAGCAGCTGATGGATAACATTTCATACTCTGTGTTTAATCTGAGCAAGTGAAAGCATTGATAGTTAATTACCATCCATACCTTCAGAATGTTGTAACATGCCCTTTGTTACATGTGGTACGTCTTCCTTTTCAACAAAAGAAAACAAGATAACTGATTTATCGCCGTGTCTGGACTGGATGCAGCATTGTGTTGTCATATGAAACTTGGAAGGAGGTCTAATTGATGTTTTTCTTAATAGAAACATTTTAAAACAAAACCTCACTCATAAATATGTTAATTATGTTTATTTTTGATTTTGTGTCCATCAAGACCTTTGAGGTTAATCATTTGTATCATTTTTGAGGTCAATGGATAGAGATGTGGCTTTTTATTGTTGCATCAGGATTTTGTAAGAAGCTGTTTGATTCTTCCTCTTCTCAGAAAGCTGCGCCTCAAACATGATAATTGCAATTAGCCAAAATTGATAATCTTTAAATCATTCCAAGGTGTAGTTATGAGAGACGTCAGTCTCAATTTAAATAATTCAAATAATTGCCAAGTGAAATAATCTTGTTCGTTCTCTTCTCCCAAAATGCCATCGACGTAGTTCCCCCTTTCTCAAGAATTGCTCTACCTTTAGATCAACTCTACCTCACCAGCCGCTCTAACCCAAGATCCACGTTGCCACTGGTTACTCGTCCTCTTCATTTCTTTCAACAGTCAACCTTTGCTTTTCATTTTATCCTTGACCGACTTTCCGTGTACAGATATTTTAGTCAACATGTTGAAAAAAGAAAAGAAGCGAGCCCAGGATGCAGTCAGTCAAGTTCAACAGGGTGCTCATTTGCATAAGAGACCTCACTCTAGGTCACACTCCAGATCAGCTGATCACAAACTGACCAATGGAAATTCTTCTCTCTCCGAGTCTTCCCTCGGTCCACTGAACAGCCAGTCGGATCTCTCTGTCCGGGATATGTCTAGGAACAGGTCACTCTCCACCCAACGGTCATCCGTCGGCCATAATTCTAACGATAGAAACAGCAGCCGTCTTCAGACAGATAGTGAGGAGGACGTCAAGAAGAAACCAAGCAGAAGTAAAAGAATATTAGGTGCGTTGATAA
The DNA here is from genome assembly GCA_000934455.1 of Apostichopus parvimensis. Taxonomy (NCBI): domain Eukaryota; kingdom Metazoa; phylum Echinodermata; class Holothuroidea; order Aspidochirotida; family Stichopodidae; genus Apostichopus; species Apostichopus parvimensis. The sequence continues at coordinate 70,696 of KN885905.1, read as the reverse complement.
TTCTTCTACAATATATATATTTATACATATACTTTTCTTAACTACTTTTTTCTAGAGAGTTGGCCTAACCTCAATGGCAATATAGTCTGTAGTCTCCTGTCATTTAGTCTCCTGTCATTTAGTCAACAATTCCTCATATTTTTGGAGCTGTATGAATCAAAACTCTCAGGAGGATATAATACGTACTCCAATCCCCCCTTTCCAAAATGGTATAATTAATTGACCAGCTTGCTTGCTTGATGATAATAATATTTGCCCAGAAGTATGCAAATTGTTATGGTATTGCCTGGTAAGCCTTGTTGCATATGCCTAGATTGGTGGTACTTTTTTGTTTAGGTTTTATCGAGTTTCATTTCATTTTTTTGTTTCATGGAAAATTATATGTCAAATAATATATAAGAATGTACACATGCATTGTGAAAGGAAATATTCTAGAAAACCTTTGTAGGCTTGTTCAGCAGGTCACTCACTGAATAACCCATAATAACCAAGTAACATGTAAACTAAACATAGCAAAAACAGTCGTCATGACAATAACACAAAAGATCAAAGTGTTTTTCCGTATCAAGGTTTTGTGTGGCGTGAGTCGTTTGGTTGTATAATATGTCGGACAGTCACAATCAACCGATCAATACTTTTTGAAGATATTTATACTAAAGAACTTTATTGTGATGTTGCATACGCACAGGAGATATGTCTGTCGGGAGACAGGAGGCCTTTGAGATATTTAAAAGAGATTACGAACAAAACGTCACCATCGAGGAGCAGAAAGTGGACTTGAAGCAGAGATATGCGGAAGCCAAAGGTCTCGGAAAAGAAGTCAATGAATCTAGACAGAGAATAAGTATGATTTTTTCGTAAAGCCTCTTCTAATTCCAAAGCAACGATTTGGAGCAGTATCTGTTTTAGAAGTTCTTTGTTACATTTTCAAATGTTTAGTTGGCTTGGTAACATCATCGAATTGATGAAAGGTTAGAATTTTGTAGACATTTGTCAGTTGCATTATATTAGAAACAAACAATGTTGATAATAGATTGTGAAGGCTGAAGGGCTCTCAGTTGATGATAAAAGTACAATAATAATGGAATTGCAAGTAGTATTAGTGTGTACAAGTGAGTTTGATATTGTAGGAGTGTTAGCTCAGTGGTTAACGCCTGTGACTGTCAATCATAAGGTCCCCAGTTTGAGTCACTCCAAGATTAATGTATGTCGTCCAGTTTCAGAGTTGTTGACAATTGACAATTCATAACCATGGACGTTCAATATGAATCTAAGAGACTGACTTCGGTCAGCTTGCGACTTTGATAAGCCAATGAGGCTTCTTCGCGAGTTCCTGTTTGCAGGAGGATCTAAAATTACATACAATACATCAAAATACATATTGTAGGCGGCATGTACAGACTGGATAGTTTAGTGAATAAATTCACAGGACTTGTAATCCTGAAATTACTGGTTCTAATCCTGAAAATACTGATTCTAATCCTGAGATAACTGGTTTTTATTCAAAGATTACTGGTTCTGATCCTGAAAATACTGATTCTAATCCTGAGATAACTGGTTTTTATTCAGAGATTACTGGTTCTAATCCTGAAATTACTGGTTCTAATCCTGAGATTACTGGTTCTCATCTTGAGATTACTGGTTCTAATCCTGAGATTACGTGATAATCCTGTTGTAGCTGATGAGTTCTTTTACTTCAGAGGTGTGCCTATTATTTTACAGTAATTTACATACTGGGAAAACTTTAGCAAAATGCATTCTATGTTTGCATAAAATACTGCAATATCCAAAGCACTTGCAGCAAAACTGCATATTGTTTAGCAACTTGCCCTCTTTTTTCTGTGTGGGGGGGGGGGAGATAGTATTTTTTTATGTAAGTCAAGATAATTTATTTCCTCCTTCTTCATGGTGGTTTTTTTTTACTCAGATAAAGTTAAGAGTCACATTCAGCATCACCGTATGCAGAGAGCGATGAAAGGTGACGAAGATGGAGAACCGGACGAGGAGGAAGAATCCATGCAGCAGCAGATGGAGGAAGAGAAAGAACGGTAGGAAGAAGATGTCTGACATTTTCAGTTTTTTTCAATGGAACGATAGAAGTTTACTTGAAATTTGACATTTAGGTCTACCTGATTGTAGACAGGTCTCTGCTCTAAATAATAATAATTTCTTTAGGGTTTTCTTGAGTACCATCTGGCCTGTCATAACCATCTTTCATTTGTGTTTGAATGTCACATAGGGTACTTACTCAGAGTTTATCAACTTATGCGTGTGTTTCAGAAAACAACAGAAACATGAATGAATGAATTCATTAGAATAAAGAGGAATATTCTATAAATTCTTTGGCAGTTATAAAGAAATTTTTACCGACCTGAGGAATATGAAGACTGAAATAGAGCATCACCAACATTTACTGGAGAAATCCCGACTTCAGATGCAGAAAGATTTTGAGATCTGGTGGGCAGAGCAATCTGCCATGCTTCAGGTAAGTCAATAATCCTTGTCGGGTTAGAGTCCAAGAATAACAGACATCTTAAGAAGAAACAACCCCATCCATAATTATTAGTCTATTCGATAGAGATACATGTCGTGAAATAATACCCACTGACAATGAAGAAAAATTATATTCCATTTAGTAAATATTGCAGTTTTAGTATTCCTCATTTCCTTCACCAACAAGACCAAAGACTTGAGTAAGTCTAAATATGATGTCATCAAGCCACATATTCTGGAATGCTTCATTTTAATGGTTTTCTGTATTTATTGTTGAGTGTTTATTTCCTGTACAAAATATCACGCTGAGTAACTAATTTTAAAGTTTTCAACATGACTTCTTACTGACATGAGTTTCCACTTTAAAATATGAAAAAAAAAGAAGGTAAAAGTGAAAGGTTTCACCTCATTGTATCATTTTGATATCACTGATTCAAAAATGGTAGACCACCCCCCACTCCCCCTCACCCCCCAACACACAAAGAAACCATTTAAATCGCAATATCTCCCAAAAGCAAGACTTCCTGTAGATCTTTGGGATAGCGGTTCTTCTTAAGATCTCCATCACAAATAAACTTGAGGGTTTGGTAGCTTCCTCTTTAAGCATTGGTAGAGAGGATCACGTTTGGTGATGCATTGAACCACTTTTCCAAACAACTTTTAGAGAGGGCAGGTTGCATCCTAATACTGTTTCCTTTTTGGGGGGCGAAACTACTCTCTAAACAAGGAAGGCCTATCATTCAAAGCACCACAGTATGAAGTTATGATACAGGGGTAGCTTTTCTACACAGTACTGAAAAAAAGTTATTTTTGATTTTATGAGATTAGCCAAAGTTGAACTTCACTCACAGGATAGTCAGGATCTGATGTAATATATTGTGCAGTACTTAATTTAAGTCTTTATATGGAGATCCTATCAACTTTAAATGGATTTACAATTAAAATAGTAACTGGTGTTTACTTCTGGCACTGTTTTCCGCTAATTCTTTTGACTACAACACTGCACTACATTGACCTTAACCCCGAAAAAAGATGTTGCGCTGCTTTTTTGTGATTATAGAAAGCAGTTGGACAAGATTTTGGATAATTTATAAGCAGGATGGAGAAAAAACTATTATATCACTTAAAAGATGAATTGTGCTTCATTTTTTAGCAGGGATATTGGGATACCTAGCATAATGATCATTTGTTGCACTTGTTCAACTTTAAATAAACCTGCAGTGAACTATTTGTGGTAACTCTTGATTTGTTTATTTCTCCTGCAGCCAGACACCAATAGAACAATACCCCCCAGACCCCCTTCTCACCCTGGGAAGGCATGGAAGACTCCTCCTGTATCACCAGAGAAACATCTTCTGGAAAGTATTCATACTAACAATGAATATTCACAAAGAACTCATGAATATGTAGATCAGGAATCAGCTAGGTCTTCTAAGCCCAGGCAACACAGGGCACATTCTGCAAGGACAAGGAATGCACTTGTTGACGCCCTGAATTCAAATATCGGAGAGGATCACTCCAGGCCTCCGAAAGTGCCCCCTCTGGGACTATCAGCCTTGAATCATAGTCACAGAGATGAGAGTTATAGGAAACCTCATGGAGATCCTGCACATAGCAACAATATTGAAAAGACAAGGTAAACTGAGCTATGTGAATGTATATATCCATTATATACATGTCAAAAACATTTTTGTTTGCTTTTACAAGTTTCATGTGAAATTCATACCAAAATTCTATATGAGATAAAAAACATCATGTCATAAAATTTCAGATACGATATCACTTTTTCTTTATCTTAACTTCTTGGTGGTCTTCCTTAGCATATTTACTTTTTCACTCTAACTTGAGGAAAGTTGTCTGGGATTTTTTTTTTTTTATCATTTTGTTCACTTTCTGCAAAATATTAAATATGACGATTGTTATTTTGAGTGCAGATCAACTACATTTCTTCTCTTTTACTGTAGTCAAGTTTTCTATCGTTTTACTTTTTTCTTTACTCTTATTTCTTTTCTATTCCTCTTGTTGTATTGCTTGTCTCCCAAGTCTGTAAATGGAGAGTTTCATGTAAAAGCATCTAGCTTCTTCAGATCTCATCCACTGCTTTGTATTGATACTTCTTCCATCCTTGTTTTTTTTAAATACCTTAACTGGAAAAAAAAGTTGCATTTATCCAGTACATAGCTTAGTAATTAATTACAATAGACAGTTCAGCCTTCATTGTATAGTATGGAAACACAATACATAGCTTAGTAATTAATTACAATAGACAGTTCAGCCTTGATTGTATAGTATGGAAACACAATACATAGCTAAGTAATTCATTACAATACATAGTCTAGCCTTGATGGTATAGTATGTAAACACAATACATAGCTAAGTAATTAATTACAATACATACTTTAGCCTTCATTGTATAGTATGTAAACACAGTATATAGCTAAGTAATTAATAACAATAGACAGTTCAGCCTTGATTGTATAGTATGGAAACACAATACATAGCTAAGTAATTAATTAC
>KN885905.1:47970-64919 GCA_000934455.1 Apostichopus parvimensis | reverse complement strand
ACAGTTCAGCCTTGATTGTATAGTATGGAAACACAATACATAGCTAAGTAATTAATTACAATACATAGTCTAGCCTTGATTGTATAGTATGGAAACACAAAACATAGCTAAGTAATTAATTACAATACATACTTTAGCCTTCATTGTATAGTATGGAAACACAGTATATAGCTAAGTAATTAATTACAATACATAGTCTAGCCTTGATTGTGTAGTATGGAAACATGTTAGGTGTAGCCTTTGATGTTCACACAAGGAGCAATAGACTTTATCAAGATTTTAAACATTATCTCATTAATGCAACATCTTTAGGACACTAGCCTTCATTTAAGGTTAATTAGGTGGCGAGATTATGCTGCAAGTAGAAGCAGATACTTTAAGCACACTTTAAGGAAGCATAACTAGAAAGGTGTAATCAAAGATTTCAAAGGCCATTCGTGAGTACTTTGTAAGAACATCACTAAGGTTTTATAATTATGTACGTACACCTTAATGGAAGTCTAAATGGAATGATTATATATCGTTAGAAAGAGACCAACACAGATTGTGAATAAAACAGCTAAAGGTACAGTTTCAATGATACATATTCGTCTGCTTGACGTGTGCAGTAAATTTTGTTGTTCTAATAAGGCAGCTATTTTTCGTTTTTGCATTTTAGATCGTTTCCTAAGTCAGAGAATCATTCTAGTATACCTCTGACAGGAGATAAAAGAGCAGATGCTGATATCATGGCTTTCATCAAAGCAAGACAAAATCTTCTTCAAAGAAAAGGTGAGAAGGAATTTCCTTTTTTTTCCTTTTTTTTTTCCTTTTTGAAACAATCCCCCACCCTACCTCAATGGAGAGAAAAAGTTGTTAATTGTAAATAGGTAATGTATGAAAAATGCGCATTGTACTGAATGAAGGTTTCATTCAAATGATAACAGCTTATTATTAGGTTGTTTATTGATATTATTAGTTGTTTTAATTCTGTAAGTCTTCAATTTGTAATACCTACTTTACTTTTAATGGCTTTTAGTGGGTTTTTTTTTTCATTTAAATTCAATTCTCATCTTTATACATTAAGTTTGTTTTTGTTTACAGATTCAGTTCCTAGGTGACATTTAACCATTGGGTGATGATTGACAATAACCAAAGTTGACATCGTGTGGGGACGCTTGACTTGAGGACTCTCACTTGAAAAGGCTTGAAGATTACTTGAGTACATCTAATGATGAACGTCAGCAAACAGAGTGTTCTCTGACCAGCTATGTCTTCCCTCTAGATGCAAAGGTACAGAATGGAGCTCTGTGGGTACAGCATGCTTCAAATCAGTCAGCTTGTAGTTTAAATAACAAAAGTAGAACTAGTGGTGGAAACACTTTAGTTTGCCTCTTACCTGTAATTGTTCTTAATTTGGTTTGGTGGTACTGTGGGTGTAGAGTAACCTACATATAAAGAGTTACCTTTGGTTTGGACTAGTTACCATTGCATGTTTGTTAATGTGCTTGGTGGTACTGTGAGTGTAGAGTTACCTATAGCTAAAGAGTTACATTGGGATTGGAACATTTACTAGTGAGTTTTTGTTAATTTGGTTTGGTGATACTGTGGGTGTGGAGCCCCCTTGAGACTGGATCAGTGAAGGCCTTGCAACTGGCAATCATATTGGAATGTGCACAATCATCTAATCATAGGGTGTTGGTGTGAGATCAGATGTCATCATGTATTGATCTAGTTGGGTAAGCCCTAATTTCCGAGATGTGAATCTCTGAGGTTGACTGTTGAATAACCTTGAATCTGGGAATGGTGCTGTAAACATCAGATGGGGATTGTTGCACAAGCATCACTTGTTATGTCTTGAAATGTAGTAGCTAGTTTGGCTTCCATTTTCCTCTGTAAACTTGAACTTGAAATAGGGCGGAGCAGTTTGAACTATTACCAGCAGCATATTGTCCTCCTTGGTAGCTATTTCATGGTGCTCAAAGTCTGTCTTTAAGATTTCTGTATTTTAATGAAAATATGGGTGAAAGCCACATTATTTTATTTCTACAAATTTTACTTCAAATATTTGTGTTTCACCTTGAAGTGTAGGAGGAGGGGGGCTGTGAGGATGGGGAAGGGGGGAAGGATATATGTATTGAATTTGGCCAAATTTTATATGGTATGGTCTTGATTTGAAATTGTAAATGCTGAATCACGTTATTCACATCTCCTCAACTTTTTGAGTTCAAATCCTGCCTGTTACCAAACCATATATAATTGCAAATTATGCTAATTTTTCATCCAAATATTTGTATTCACTATTCAGAGCTACAGATATATAAAATTGCAGTAAGTATTGCAAAATACTGCAAACATTTTATGATAATGACTGTGTTTTTAATCATTCTCACACACTAAGCACCACATGAAGGCCATGATGGTATTCTTCATAAGAAAACTAAGAAGTACTTCAGATTATTTCATGGAATTGTTTCATTTCATTTTGCCTTTGACTGTTTCAGGGATAGAAATTTTGCTTGTTTAACCATTCACCTTGAAATCATGTTTCTAATAAGCAAAATAAATATGAGTAGTTTAAATTGCTTGCCTCACTTCTTTTATTCTTGCAAAGGTATGTGAAAAGAAGCAGAGTCAAGAATTAGAATTCGCAGTGTCACAATTTATCAGTGATGTGAGGAGTCGTGACACCAGTCACTACATTTAAAACGTGACTCAAACTTATTTGCGAAGTTTCTCCCATAGTGTTAATACCACTGAAGTCATGCAGGGGCTCAAATTGAGGCAGGAGAATCACTGGTTATGACTGGAATCAGCTGTAACACGAACTCATCCATTAAATCATGCAGTTTTCTCGTCAGTGACTGGCTTAGATGTTCTGGGAAGGGTTCATATGGTGGGAGGGTTGTCTTGGGTGAGAGAGAAGGGAGGGGGAGGTTGGAGCACCTCAAAGTTGTTGGAATCTTCCTAATGTAACTCAGGAAAGTTGACCAGAAAGTGTTCCTCATGGTCTCATAAATAACTATCGTAAATCAATATTGCAGATGTTTGCAGAAAAATAGTGAAGGAATATATCACACAAAATACTGTAATTACTTGTAATTTTTCACCATTCTTCCCAAGCCATGGAATGATTTTTATCTAAAAGGTTTTTAAGTCAACCATTTGGTACTCTTAAATTGGGGAATTGCTAATCGTTAAAGCCGGTGGCAACAACGTTTCGAGTCCCGCCAATTTAGTTTAATGGTTTCATTTACTCTTAAACTGTAGCAGATTATACCCCATCATTTCATTTGTTCCTGAAGCTATAGTTTGGTAGATTAAAAGTTCCAGATTATGTTTCCAGGGTACCGAATATTTTCTTACATTGTTGAGTGTGTTAATGACCAACAGGTTGTGACAAATTTAATGCTAAACTTTTACCGTTGGCTCGGTTTGTTGTTACAGAAGAGCAGGAGAGATTGTTGTGAAAGAGAGAGATTTGTCACTACTGATTAGAACACTCAATGAAAGTAATACAGTATCTCACACGAACTCACAGAACCCAGAATAGATGCAACAATGCCTATTATTATCATCAAAGATTGTTATCCAGTTGAGCCCAGATTTGAAAGCTATAGTCAACATTTTTTTTGTACCCATTAAATGTTCAAGTTGTTTGGCATGCTTGCATATACTTGTGATTGGGTTAAAACCTGCAATCCTTGGAATGAGATGATATAATTAAATAGGAGATTGTATGCACCTGAAGTGTAGCCGGAATTAAACATAGGTGGGGTGGGTGAGGGGGGCGGGGAATAAATAGTATTCCATAGTCACATGGGAGAGTATTATGAACAAATGCAGGCATTTTTCAATTTTTTTTGTATGAGGTTTATTTCTTGGATAAGGAGAGGGGTTTGCAGCTCTCTCCAGTTAAGTAGCCATTGGTGCATTATAAAGGAATAACAATGTCTCTTGATCTTTTCATATCATCTGTTACGGCTTTTTGTGGGGGGGGGGGGGGGCAGGCGGTTGGTAGAGGCCAAAAGAAACTGCACGTTGACATCACTTTCGAATTGTGATTTCGAGCACCCATTTCTCTTCTACTTCGGTTGCCATTTCTGTGTAATCACGAACGGAGCTATGAAATGAACATTCAACGAAAACAACATCAAATTCATATATCTAAATTGTCCTGCAACTTGAGTATTTTATTGTGATATAAGTTCCAATAATTGAAGTCGTGCCGGGATTTAGCGGTGACGTCGTTCAACTTTCTCTTTGCTTGATGACGTACGCTCTTCGGGATCACTGGCCCCAGTTGCGTCGGGTACCTTCGCCTGCTTCGATCCACGTGATCTTTCGGGTCTTGCTGAAGAAGTATTGGGATCTGCGCCTGTACCTTGGTGAACGCCATCTTTCTCACTCGATACCCATGGTAATTCAAAGTTGTTAGAGGTTGGCTTGCGTCTCTCCGTATGCCCGATATTATCCACAACCGTCGGCGCACGCGCAAGACCGTCCCTGGGTTGGTCACGAGGGTTCCTCTCAGCAGGTACGGCCTCCTTTAAACCTTCACGAGGTACTACTTTTCTATTTCGACGCTTTTTGTGATTTTGTGAAGATGACATTTTGGAACGGTTTTTATTTGAATTTGTCTTTCTGTCTGGTTGCCTATCAGGTGTTGACTCTCTAGTTCGTTCCTTTACTGGCCATTGAGGTCGACGTCTGGCCGTATGTTCTCTGTTTACTAATGATGTTTGGTGTCCTTGTCTCGGCAGGACTGAAGCAGCTGGTGCATGATTTGAGCCCCTAGATGGCCTTCTAGGAGGTACGGAGCCAGGAACCTAAAAAACAAGAAAAACATCGTCAGTTATCGTGCATGTTTAGTAGAAAAAAGGGATCAGAGGGACACTCAAGTCCCCATCAAGGACCCTATAGGAAAGAAAAAATATAAAATTGTATAGCCTACTTTCTCTTCTTCTGTTCTTTCTTTGTAATTATTTGTGTGATTGAGCTCGCAAACATACGAACTGGAAATGAATTTCCAAGTTAGTATTTGTTTCATAGCTTGATTGCAACAGATGGAAAAAAAACAAATTTGCCCTCCATTTTGAATCAAGAAGTTGCTGTAAACTTAGAATTACTAAACCCCACCGCACACTGTACGACTGAACTAGACCCGACTCATCTTAACTGTTGTTACGTGGAAAATCTTTAATCATGACGACAACTAGTCCTACGACTGTATGGCGGGCCATCAGTCTCAAATCGTGGGGAGTCGACATATGCCGATTTAAATCGACATATACCAATTTCCTTCGACTTATACCAGTTTCCAGCAGCTTAAATTGACTTCTACCGATTTAAATAGACATTTACCAGTTTAATTCTACATATCATATACCAGTTTAATCTGACATATCATCGATTTAAAATGGTATATGTCGATTTAAATTGACATATACCGATTTATTTTACTTATCATCGATTTAAATTGGTACCGTATATGTCGATTTAAATCGATGATATGTCGAATTAAACTGGTATATGTCGATTTAAATCGATGATATGTAGAATTAAACTGGTATATGTCGTTTTAAATCGGTAGAAGTCAATTTAAGCTGTTGGAAACTGGTATAAGTCGAAGGAAATTGGTATATGTCGATTTAAATCGGTATATGTCGATTCCCCACGATTTGAGACTGATGGCCCGCCATACGACTGACCCTCGCACTCTGACCGACTGATCAGCGCACACAAAGACTACTTGATGCTATAGAGATCGGAGCACACGTTTAGGTCACATGCGAATTTATTAACACTTGATTGGAGTTATATTTGTTAAAACTACAGTTTCAGTCGTGAACCAACGCACACTGCAAAACTGCTGGTCGGGTAAACGCTACATGTTCAGTTTTCCCGACTGAAGGCCGACGCCACTTAAACTGGCAAGTCTTGATCAGTCATAACCATAAGCACACGCTTACTACCCGACTATCCTCGATTTTTCACGAAACGACAGTCATGTTGCGTTGGTTCGTGATCATTTGTGATGTGTGCGGCGGGATTACCAACACAGCCAAAGAAAGCCCAAAAAACCTGTTGTGATAGCTCGTTTTGTACGATTATGTTTAGGAGAACAAACATCGAGAAATCCATGCATAGCGACAATGGTGGACACAAAGGAAGTGATGGTGGGGAGGGTGTGGGGTGGGGAGGTACATGGTACGTCACCTCCATCGTCGGGCGGCAGTAAAACGTGTTATCGGGGCATATTTTACCTGGGACCAATTAGACCACTACCTCCGGGTCCAGCACGCCCTCAGACGGGGATCCAGGGGTGTGGGGAGGTGCACCTACTTTAAAACGTCACCTAAAATTGAAAAGTTTTTAGTAGCACAACCTTGCCTTTAGAACTAATTATAGCCCTAAATTATGGTCTAAGTATGCATCAGAATGCGTCATTTTACGTCGAAACGTTCCTTTTTCAGATACCTTACAGATCCCCTACATGCTGTTAATGGCATTGAAGACTTGCCCCAAACCGCGCGCCGCGTTCTGAAAAAGTTAACTTTCCGTTGCTTGCAAGTGAAGTTTTCTTCTTGTCGCTACAAAATGCAGACAGTAATGAAACGTGATACCTTGTTATCTTTTATCTAGCCCTGAGATGTCCATCGATGCTGTGTACACCGTGTTGTGGGTATTGACCGTAGCTGTATGTATTGACTGTACACTAGTGTCTAATTACCGACGGTAGCAAGCTTTGTGTGTATCTTCTGGGATCGATGGTGGTGTCTAACACTTCTGTTACACCTCATTCGGAACTAGGTCAGATTACCGGCATGAGATGTTTCTTTATGCGCGAGTCTTCACACCCTTTAATCATCCCACGATTACTCCCTGCCCTTATACAAATCCTGGATCCACCTCTCCCGATGCAGGTAGATGTGCAGGTAGATCAAATTATGCGATATATGCAATATGCTTCTGAAAGTAGGTCACAATTATTCCTAGATATAGTGTTGAGTCAAATAACGTAGTCAAATGTCTCTTCATAACGGCAGTATATATATAGGCTATGTCTATAGAGGATGAACACTTTTCAGTACGGAGTCTGACCTCGCGATATGAGCGAGACCTGACCCGGAAGTGCAAACTCATGCACAAAATAGAACATGCGCAGTGTGAAAGGCCAATGAAAACCTTGGTGAGATATCCTGCACTATTTGCAGGACACATTACTCCAAATTTGGTACACACCTTTCCAAATATGTCATATACGGAGTTGACTATAAATATGATAGTAATGCATGGATATATTAATATTTTAATTCACCGTGCTCTTTCACTTTTGCTATGGAACAGTAGTAATTACATATTTAGAGTGAAACGGTACTGATGTATTAATGATTTTTAAATTGGGTCGCGATGTGAAAATTCGCAAGAGGGTCATCGTATCTTAACTATAAAAATCATTTATTTTACCAGTAATGTTTGCCTGTAGTTGGTGGGTACTAAAAGTCCACTTATACAGCCTGAACACCTGTTATTTCCGACCACGTCTGATGTTTGGTCCGACATGCAATGGAAATGGGAGAAAAGATAAGGATATTAAACTAGAAACTACAGAAGTATTAAATCCACCTTAAAGTATTGTTTACAATAGTGCGGTACGTTAGTATAATACATTCGCATGTAGTTTCTTGTGACTCTACGTAATGTTATACATATTTGACTCTTCGTTGCCGTTTTTGAATGCCAAATTAAAACGGTTACAGGCCACGAGACCGAAGGTCCGCGAGACCGAAGGTCCGCGAGACCGAAATTCCAAAAAGGTCCGCGAAACCGAAATTAAAAAAGGTCCGCGAGACCGAAGGTCCGCGAGACCGAAACTATATTACTAGGCCCCACGACAGCGACGTAGCCAGAAATTTGAGAGGGGGGTTTGCGATTGATATGGGGGAGGGGTCTCTGTTGAGATTATTTTGAACAATTGAAGGTCCTTAGATACGATCTGGTGCAATGTTTTGCCAGTTTCATCATTATCATATGATATCATATTATCAGCAGATTTTGTTTCCTGTTTGAATTCTTTTACATGTTCTTTTACATATTATATCAGAAAGACAAACATAGTGCTCTTTTATAATTTTTCCAGTAGGATGACTCTTGTTTATTGTCCAATGTCTGGACTTTAAAGCAGCATTTTGCGTCCTTTTCTATGGCTTTTTCTCAACCTCACTGAATCCACGATGCCATAACGACATATATAACTATTATTATATAATTTCGGTCTCGCGGACCTTTTTTTAATTTCGGTCTCGCGGACCTTTTTTGAATTTCGGTCTCGCGGACCTTTTTTTAATTTCGGTCTCGCGGACCTTTTTTTAATTTCGGTCTCGCTGACCTTTTTTTAATTTCGGTCTCGCGGACCTTCGGTCTCGCGGAATTCCCCCATTAAAACACGTTCTTCGAACGCAATTGTAATATATACACAACCTTAACGATAACACCTAAACTTGCAACAAGGAATGACATATATATATATATTTATATTTCACCCATAGGCCTATATCGGAATTTTACCGTGAACTTCAACGAATGATCATGTCAGGATGTTTGTTTTGTTTTTTGGTGACCCTACAACGGATGAAATAACATTGTTGCGGGATAAATAAACCACAGAGAAATATCAAGAATATCGTCTGTAGGCTGTTATCTTTCAAAGGATCCTTTGTGCTTTCAGCGACGACAGGTTACCACAAACAGCAGAACGTAGTTTATACCATGGAGCTTATATAGCTACATGTTTATACGAAGAATATCAGAATGTAACATATTTCACAGCAGCGTATGGTGGTGTACGGTAACTGTGTAAACGTGTTATACATATGAAGCTGTACTGACATAATTAAGACACTGTAGTAACCATGTTCGGAAGTCAAATTGTAACCACTTTTCCAAACAACAAGTTTAATCTACAAAGGCGTAACGAAAAGGAAAAAAACTTCCCACAGTGAAACAAGAAAACATCAATGTTGTACTTTGAGACACTTCCGTGGATTGTTCTATCAAATTAGCGGAATTATACAGTTAATTTCAACGTATGCGCAGTTAGTATAAAATCATTGTTTGTTTCGAGACTCCCGAAGTGTAATTCATCCTACTTCTGGGTGGGAATTTGCATATATGGTCAAAACCATCATACTTACCTCGCTGAAAGTACAAGTCCATGCCAACGTCTACCGTGTGTTTCGGTGGTGATTTGGATGGATCTTGCAACCAACGAGTAAACGAATCTTGCTTCTCTGCTTCACTAATGTCGTATGTACCCTGATCGAGTCTTAGCACCGTTCTGCCACAACTTAAGACATTCCCCATATTATTGTCTCAATGAAGCTTCGATTTATAAAAAGGATGAACTTCTTCAGCTTTCATGTCTAGACTTTTTAAGTATAAGAATGTATTGATTTACTGGACGTTATCACTGTGCGGATGATATGCATGTGATGAGCTTGCCAAGCGCGCAAATTCATTCTGCGCGTCTCATCTAAAAATACTATTCAGTCACGTGCCCAGCTACATGAATCCAAAGATTTTGTATAGCGCGAAGATGCTAGATACTTGTTTTGTTTTTTACTAAAAGCAAAGTATTACCAGAATATGTTACGTCACCGAAGACTCTCTATACTTAGTTTTTGAATGATATTGAAACCGTGGTGTTTTTTTTTTGGCCGCATAATTAGGAATATGCATAACATATATGTTACATCATACCTGCAAATAAATTGGTATATTCCGGTGTGATTCTGCGTTGCTTCCCCTCCCCAATATTTTTAATATCCCCTCCCTACCAAACATTGTCAGAAATTGGTTTGTTTTCAGAAACAGGTAATAACTGCCCAGCTCCCTGGAAAACTATTGGCGAAAAGCATTGGGCACACCTCAAACCAGAAGTCTAGCTATGTCCCTGATCTGTTTTTTTATTTATCTTGCTCTTCCTCTTCTGTACTACGAAGAAAGTGTTGTTAGCCATATTGGAAGTACGGCAAATCAGTTTTACGAAAAGAACAGTCAAACTCAATATCCACGCGTATACGCGCAAGTTGGCTTCATCATTAACCGAAGTGTAAACGAACGTGCTGCAAGAAATTCTCTTGTCAAAAACGTACGTCTGCTGATGCGCGCGTGTACTGGCTTCCCTTTTTTGTGTGTGAAAAATATAGGAGTTATCAGTCTAGCGCATGTACGGCACTGTATACAAAATCGTTAACATAAATACAGTTGTTAATTTTTGTATGCATGTAGCAACAATACACCAAAAGGTGTGCATGCGCAGACCAAAGCTTCATCGTAGCCGATTAGTATCGTCCAGTATGCGTCCAGTATAATAAGGAAGGTCGTTAATCCACTGTAGGTATTTTGCCACCTGTATTTTACCAATGCTAGTCCTGTTTTGGTGACATATATTTTGCCTTACTGAAGAGATCAATCATGGTGCTATAACCTTTGAACATAACTCTGTTAAATGAAATGGGAAACAAGAGGGCAATCCACGGAGTTGTATATCTCATCGCAAGTAAACATTGATTTCAAATGAGCACATTTATTATTTGCTATGCACATAGGCGGCGGAAGCGGGGGGGTCGGGGGGACACGTCCCCCCCTAATTTTTGAGTGGGGGAGACGTCCCCCCTAAAAAATCAAACCAAATCAAAATTAAAACCAAACACGTCGAACCATCAACGCGATGTGAGGAAATATCGGAAAATAGATCACAAACTTCGTCAAAAAGAAGGAAACACGAGTCAGTATATTTGGAAAATACAAGTAGTGGCTGTATTGCTAGTTTCCTGACTTCTAGATGAATAGTGAGACTGCGACTGGACTAAACGCAAATGCCAATTTAAGTGACAGCCAAATGACTCAGTCAATAATCACTGCTATGTATGTTAGCTGTTCAGCAGAGAATCAACACTATTTTGCGAAGTGTTCGCCGCTAAGTGTAATCTACACTGCATGGCTGAAAACGATCATAAATATATTTGTACGCAAGCTAATATTTTATTAAATCTGTAAATTTTTAGACCCTAAGACATCAACATATTTAGTGCACGAATACACTATTAGGGGTCGGAAATAGCGATTTCCTGCGATCTGAGGGGTCTATTTTACCCAAATTTTTTTAGTACGCTCCGCGCCAACCGATGGTGGCGCTACGCTTAGATAGTGACTTCGATATCCGTCCCCCCCTAAAATTATTGGCTTCCGCCGCCACTGGCTATGCAATCTGGCAAATACCGTTTTGAAGTTAACATGACTACAGTTTCTTGGAGTCCTGACTCCAGAATCATACTTTTTCAAAGTGATCAAATTATTGTGAAATTTCCTCTTTTATGTCCATTTTATACTAACTTTTAACACTATAAATATTACCACTCATTGGTAGTCAGTGAAATCCTAACATATCATTTAAGTTCAGGCTAGTGCGGCTTAAGCAAGATCTATAGGTTTAGCGTACTAGATTTATGCTCCTCATTTTCACTGGCCTGTAACTTAAGGACTCGGTACAGGTATAATATATACATTCAGTGTGGGTGGGGGGGGGGGGGCACCCCTGTGCAAATCCAAAATTTATACCAAGTCGGTCAAAACTCGGAGCCGAAATTAGCGAGGATTCACACCTATGAACGTAAAAATTATAGACAAGAAATGAATACAAAAGTCGTTCTCTCTGTTTCCTCTTACGTTTGCACTTCCCAAGTTAGGGTCAGCTTCAAACGGATCAAAGAAACAGCGGATTGTATGCGTGGTGAGTTGGTATCAAATGGTATGAGAAGTACGTGTAGGAACGTGGGTCAGAGGTATAAGGGGTAACCCTCAATAATTTGTAAATAATAACAAAAAATTTAAACTTTTGTGCTTCAAAATCACTACGAGAGAAACGGAGTATCTCAAAATGCTACAGTATCTGGGAGTGTTGCCCCTTCAACCCCAGCGGCGACTTTGAAATACATTCCAGAGAAATTCTGACAAGTATTTTTGTGCTGTAGAATCGCTACAACAAAACAGGAATATCTGGAAAGGCTGCAATTGAAACCCACCCTGGACATTTCACCAAGGTTTAAAATCAATTTTTACAGAAACATTAATTGCTCTTTCTAACATGTGTTTTGGGGCTTCAAAATTGCTACGACAGAACAAAAAAATATGTTCACACGCTTCAGCATCCGCCCGAAGATTCGCTCATGCCCCGGCCTCCTCCTCCCCAGAGTCCCCACTAGTCTAGGGCTAAGGGGATCTTTCTGACACGTCTTTCCTTAAACAAAAACCTGAGAATAAGAACCGTGTTTGCAAATGATGATGCTTCCTAGGGTTTCGCAGAACCCCCTCTCTCTCCCCGTATACACTCCCAGCCGAACAGTGCACACAATCAGGAATTCCCTCTTAGACCTTCTAGTATTGTAACCGTAGTTATAAACCAGTTGCTCCTGGTGTTGCTTTTTTTGTCGAAACCGTCCTCGGACAGTCACCGTCGTCGGTTTCAGAAAAGCTAGAGGAGACAAAGGTCATGCTGCGTTCTTTATTTATTGGTATAGTTCAATATGAGCCCTTCACCGTATGAAATGCAACTTTTACTAAATGTGTGCTACCAATATGCTAAAACTTGCTTAGCCTGTTATCTGTTGCGCTTTCACTTCTAGAACTAAAATAACCCTGTTATTTGAGTTTATAAGTGAACCCACTTCAGGCTCACTTTGTCACTCTTATTTCTCAAAATCCATCGTGTCATTTACCTAACCATCGACCACTGACGTTGCGGCAGGGATACGAAACTCACTGTTAAATATTAATTCGTCTTTAGGTGAGAAAGAAAAAAATGAACATTGAACTTCACTGAAATATCATTTATGAAGTAAACAATTAAGTTGTCGGGATGGTTTTGTACGCTGATAAAGCCAGTGTTCATTACTGGGTACATACAACGCAAGGTAAGTCTTGGCCATCAGCGTAAGGGGGACACGGGAGACCACCGCCGCTTGCACTACATTTAACGCGTGCTGGAACAATTGTCGACTCATCATTGTTCGCTCCACTACGATGAATTCCCTCTGCGTGGTCATCGACGCAAATGAATTCAGATTTCTGAGCAGTATAGAGAGATGACATCATGAATCCCCGATACTCAAGATTCCACCCTACAAATCAATACGAAAATAACATGTAAGAAAATGCACGTCTAGTGAACATTTGTCGTCATATCTTGACCTCTGATATTTGGTTCTGAAGGTGTTCAAGGCACAAGTCGTTATCGCGATGCATGTTATCACGGTATAAAATTGGAGAATATTGGTCGAGTGGTGAAGAATTTTCACAGTTATAAGCGTTCCATAATACACTTGACCTTAGTTACCACAGTCAGTTTTCTTAAGACAATTCAAGTTAGGCCTACAGCCAAATCACGTTTTACTTTTAATTACTACCTTTGTGCATTGATGTTACGTTCTAATGGTCTGCAATACACACGTTACCTATACAGATGACACCTTCCCACTAAGAGAATATTATAAACATTTGACTATTAAACCCGTGATCGTTGATCTCAGTTCAAATGCTTGTCCTTGGAGTTACAGTTTATACCTAATTAGACCTAGTATGACCGTTCAATTTGAAGACTTAGGAGACACAAGTTCATGTCATGGGGTAAGCTCTTTATACCTTCTACCACGTCACTTGGAGAAAATCTGCTAAGTCGTTTGGGTTTTTTAACACAAAAGTGCAGATTTAACAGATACATATATACCCAAGCACACACCTCCACGTGTCACCCTCGTTCAACTAACCAAGAATCCCCCCCCCCTCCCCTCCGCCAAGACTCATTACTAATGAACATTAACTTTACCATGGCACCTTTTGCTATGACAACTGTCATCATAGATCATGACCATGTATACGAATATTTCATAAAAGAAGGTACGAGCAACAACAGCAAGGACACGAGCAACATAATGAACCAGAACATGAGCTAGAGAAAGAATTTGCTCGTGTCGCATTTCACGAGCAACATAATGAACCAGAATATGAGCTAGAGAAAGAGTTTGCTCGTGTCGCATTTCACGAGCAACATAATGAACAAGAATATGAGCTAGAGAAAGAGTTCGCTCGTGTCGCATTTCACGAGCAACGTAATGAACAAGAAAATGAGCTAGAGAAAGAGTTCGCTCGTGTCGCATTTCACGAGCAACGTAATGAACCAGAATATGAGCTAGAGAAAGAGTTCGCTCGTGTCGCATTTCACGAGCAACATAATGAACAAGAATATGAGCTAGAGAAAGAGTTTGCTCGTGTCGCATTTCACGAGCAACATAATGAACCAGAATATGAGCTAGAGAAAGAGTTTGCTCGTGTCGCATTTCACGAGCAACGTAATGAAACAGAATATGAGCTTTTCCAATCCCTTCTTCATGACCTTATTCTATGTTTGTGTCTGTTCATGACACGAGCAAGAGCATCAACAAAGGTGAACAGATAACAGCAAAGATTTAAGCAAAGGCAAGGTAATGGGTCAGAGGAAGAGATTCTTGTAACCGAAAAGAGCAATGAGGGTGAAAAGCAAGAAAGCAACCTGAAGCAAAGACATACAAAGAACAAGGGCATGAGCAATAATAATGTGTGCAAGATGAAGAATATAGACAGGAGCAGGATCATGGTCAATAAAAAAGGAAATGGTCAATAAAAAGGACATGGTCAATAACAAGGACCTGACCAATAATAAGTAGGCTACATGGTCAATAACAAGTAGGCTACATGGTCAATAACAAGTAGGCTACATGGTCAATATCAAGTAGGCTACATGGTCAATATCAAGTAGGCTACATGGTCAATAACAAGTACCTAGTCAATAACATGGGAAAGGTCAATAGTATGTACAAAGCCAATATCAAGTGCATGAGCAAGGAATCAGGTGACAACATAGACACGAGCTGGGACATGCGGACATGAATTGAAACAACAAGAGTAAAACATGTACAAGTTTATAAGAAATAATAAGCACAACGGCAATGTTAACTACAACGAAAAAAGGGGTAAGTAATCCGACACATGCCTTCCTACCAAAATCATGTGCAATCATCCTTTTAATGAAGTCAAACCAAGTATGGGAAATAATCCAACATCATAGGGGTTTTTTTCTGGAAGGTAGCCGAAACTGGCAACTGAACCGCTATGCCAAAATCCATATAATAGACACTGATTGTGACCATCGCTGGCTTCTAAATATACTTCACGAAAACAATGGAAAAGACTGAGAATGGGGGAGGGGGAGGGGAGCACCCACCTTCGCCAAAGCACTCAACAGATCCCGGAATCACCACAACACTCTGTCGTCCGGTTGCCTGACAAACGGCACATGGAGCTTCAGAGTTCAGAATGTCTGGACTATTCGGAAGAACTTCATTGTATTCCGTTCCATAAATAGGTGCATTAATGAAAACAGGGGGTTGTTGGACTACAGGGGAACTTGGCCAAAAGCGGGTTTCTAAGTCCGAGCCGCGGCGATGACGCTTAGGTTTTGGGCTCAATATGGGATGCATCGGCAAACAGAGAAAATTACTGCCTGATCCTTTGTGATTGTAATGGCTTGAAGCCATTACACCTGTAAGAAGAAACGTTATACATTTATCCATAAGAAAATTAGAAGTAATGAAGTCTTGTTTCCACAGATAACTAAAAAAGAAGGGCGCACTTTATTAATTTCACCCAGGATTTGTGACACTGAGGCAACTTGGTTCAATTCCCTTCCGACTTAGTCATGTAATTCTGTCGTGAAAGGAACAATATGGATTCGCCATGGTCATTTACCTGAGTAGCGGCCAGTTATCAAGTTCTCATAGATCCTCCTATATTAGTAACTTAACAAACGTTAATGATATCTGCAATATCTCATCAGTAGCTGTTGGTCTTGACGACAATTATATATTTTCTGCAAGAAAATATGATATTGGTCTTCTTTAGTCATAATATTATTTTCTAGGGCTGTAGTTGTGTCAAGTCCGAATCCAGCCAGTACGAGTCCAAAACATTCCAGGATAAATCCGAGCCCAGGGCTACCTGCGTGTCCGGACTATGAGTGAAGTACTATATCTCAATATCACATTTCTAAATTCCATGACTCCGCACATCTTCTCCTTCCATTACCCTATTCCGAAAAATTTAGTTGACATTGGCTTTTAAAGAAAATCACATGTGAGGGATCGAGGGGGAAGGAGTGCAATCCAAAACTGGGTCTTTGACTCTCTTGAAAGTGCATTTTTAGTGTTGTATGAGGGTATTCTGAAGGGAGTACGTTGTTATTGGCTAGAGTTCAGGGTGCCGAAAAGATGGCAAAAACTTTTGTGGGTCGAAGTGCGCTGAAGCAATTTCAGATATGTTTTTGTTCCCTCTTAGAGATTTGCAATCATAAATATGTAATCAAATGTGGTATATAGATATAACCGAATTATTCTTGAAATTTGTTTGGAATGAGCATATATAACACTCCTTTTGATGTTCACTGGGGGAAGGGGAGAGGCAGGGTGACCCCAGAAGCATTAGCATATTCAGATATTCTTGTTCCCTTTTAGCAATTTTCAAGACATTATGTTGGCAATCCATGTTGTGTCAGATTACATCCCAAATTTCTGTGTATGACCAATATGATGTGATCAGTCTGCAAAAAATCATCGATTAAATCATCGTATACCCTCCACGTTTGAAGTATATTAACCTTGAACTTCACTGACCTTTGACAATTTCTTACGTTAATTAATACTCTCTATAAACATTCATTCAAATAATTGTCAATCGAACAGTCATGCAGAATGAAGAGAATATTGTCACTTGTTTGCTACAACTGTTTACATCATAGTATTTAGTACCACTTTCTGATTATGAATGGGAGACAAGGGCGTAGGAACCGGGGGCTGGGGGCGCCAGCCCCCCCCCCC
>KN885905.1:12596-25237 GCA_000934455.1 Apostichopus parvimensis | reverse complement strand
AGTAAGTAGGGGGGGGTGGACCAGGAGGAAGGAGAAACAGTTAGTAGGGGGATGGCAAAATGAAAAGCCTAGCTGGCTTAATAAATGGTAATGAATTGCACTCTTGCTAATTCACAATTTGTCCTTTGACTCTTAGCAGCTGAGATTTGTTGCAGATTTAGCTGAAAGAGGTCATGAAGGAGTGGGGTTAGGGAAGACATATTTGCAGTCAAATAAGTGCTTCATGTTATATTATTTTCCATAAATGACTTTTCGTTTTGGTATTCAAGAGTTTTCTTTCATGTTATTTGCAGATCCTAATGGTTTTGGAGGCGGTGGCAGATTCCATGGAGGAGGAGGAGGTGGTTCCTTTGGTGACCGCAATGGTGGCTACCAAGGTGGTGATGGTTATTATGGGGGTGGCGGTAAGTTCATACAGGTGTAGAACAAACTAAAGATATTTTTATATTTTCATGAAAACAGAAAATAGAGAGAAAACAAGTCATGGTGTAACTTACTTTAGAATGCCATTCACTCGTTCATGTGAGGGCAGCGAAAATATATTTTTTCTTTTTTTTGTATGTTTTGGTATTTTGTGCTTTTTGGGATATATGTTTTTTTTTTTTTTTTTTTTTTTTTTGTGCTCTCACAATATGTATAGCATGTTTTTTTTGTCTCTTGTGGTGTGGGGGCTCTATTTTCTCCTCTTCTGTGTGTGTGTCTCTCTTGTCTATTGTCTGCTTGTCCCCTCTTTTTCCGCGGTTTTGGGGCTATTGGCCCCCCCCCAGGGGCCTTAAGTTTTGCCCTTTGACCCCTTTGTTTTGGAGTTGCTCTCGTCCTATGACTCTACATTTCAGTGATTTTGTTGGAAAATCAAGTTCACCCCTGCAATTTAATTACCTGGTATGTAGAAAAGCAGGAAGCGGGCAGGGAAGAATGTAAATGTCGGCAGTCCAATGATGTACATTATCTCCTATCTATCTCTCTTTACAGGAGGTGGTTTTGGAGGAGGTGGAAACTATGAAGGCAGTGGATTTGGTGGCGGATACGGAGGAGGCAGTGGTGGCGGATATGGAGGTGGCGGATATGGAGGAGGTGGCAGTGGTGGATATCAAGGAGGAGGAGGTAGTGGTGGATATCAAGGAGGAGGAGGCGGTGGTGGATATCAAGGAGGAGGAGGCGGTGGTGGATATCAAGGAGGAGGTGGAGGTAAATATCATGAAATGTTGTATTGTTTTAAGTGGGAAATAAACTATATAAGAGTGGGAATTGGAGATGCATCAGTTCTTTGAAATTAATATTTATGATTAAATTATGTGTAAAAGTAAGATGGCCTGACGTATCGGTCCTAGCAGGATCTTCTTCAGAGGCTAAATGATACGTCAGGCCAACTTACTTTTACACATTCTATTACACAGGCTCTCTAGTGGATAAGCAGTTTGCTAACAGTTTTATTTTATTTTGATTAAATTATGTAGCGAGAAATGAAGACCATCTCTAACAGTCATATCTTCAGACTTTGGCTGTGACACTTTGAATGAGCCAATGTTGGTAAAGACTGCTTAGCTTGGTCTGAACATATCCAGGCAAAGTTTTGGACCATCCTCATAATGAAAGTAGTTTGCTCACTGAATTTTGCGAGATCTTGCAAATCTACGTTTCTCTTCATTGCAGGTGGATACAACAGCAATGGTGGTGGCAACTTTGGTCAGGGATATGGATCCCAAAACTCAAGCTATGGTCCTGTTAGACAGAACAGTGGGCGATATGGTGGAGGTCCTGCAGGTGGACCATACAGCAGTAAGTTATTTTTGAGATCCTTCCCGATTTTCAGACAGGAAGGCAATATTCCATCAGCTGGTCAAGAGAGGCAATAAAAGCCTGTTGCGTGAACCAACTTGACTGCAATGCTCTCCTTCATAAGGGATGGGGGGAGGGGAGGGGACCATCTGAGAACACCCCCTTGTCTTCACTGTCCTACATATCTGGTCTATTTGCTTCAGTTGCTCTCCGTCTCGTTTTCACAGATTACAGTGGTGGGTACGGCGGTGGTGGAGGAGGAGGAGGAAGGAGATATTAAGGAGGTGAGTCTTAACGTCTCGTTACATTTTCCTGCATTTAAAGACTAGGTGGGTAGGAGGTTTGGGCATGTGTAAGAGGGGATATGTTGTATAGGTGGGGGAATTATATGGAGGAGGGGGTTATATGGAGGAGGGGGTTGGATAACAGAAGCAAGAAGGCGTGTACTTATTTGATAACCATGGAGATGATGTAAATTTAATTTGTGTAAATTGAAAGTTCAACCACCTCATAACATTCTTCCTAATACACATTTACAAGATGTCCAATAAAAGAACTTTTTAACGTATATATTATGCTACATTACAATGGTTAAGAATGCAGAAATTACATGGAGCTAATGTTTTCTAATATACAGAGTGGGTAATGATGCAAAATTTTTGGAAGCGAAAGAAAAATTAACTTTAGAAGAAAGTTGTTCAATAAACTGGACTGGAATGTAAGTTAGTAGTAAGCCTTAGAATTCTGCAATGTGATTTTTTCTCTTTTTTTTCTCTTGTCATCTCAACTTATTTGATGATCACTCTACTACCAGCATGTTTTAGAATATAACTGACTTTAAGTTTCTTTTCACCTATCCTATCACAGGGTTTTTCTTATGCTAGGAGTTAGCTTTTAGCTGCTCAGAGGGTTTTCTACATGGAATTTGTGAACACATTAGGATCCAACTTCTAGTAACCCCCCATGGCTTTAGCCCTAGGGTAGCCTTCGTCAACGCAACTGAGATGTCTCTTAGGCCCGACCACTCGAATAGAACATTTAGCAATCAACGTCCGTCCACCAATTTAGAAGAATCCGACTAGCACGTGATAGGAAGGTTCTGATAGTGTGTGTGCATATAGGTTGTTCATCATGGGGATGTGCCATCCGTGTATATGGCAGGAATGTTCCATATGAACTCTTGTGGATCGACCAGAGCTTGTACTGAATCATGTGTCTCTGTGACTTGAACAAAAGTGGTTTTTAGTCCTTATCTATGTGAACAGCATGACCATTAAGTATTGTATGTGCAGTCTGCAAGTCTCGCAATGTAAAGAGACAGCATCTCGCTTTATTGGTCTTGAACTTGTGGAAGGATTACTCCATATTCTAAATCCAAATCCTGGAAATTTATCAGTTAAACCCACATTGGCAAGGCTTTTATAGGCAAGGTTCTATGTACCACATCTGAAATACATGGCTTAGGCATGTCATCTATCACGCTGTTATGCTATGATGTAAAACTGCCCCCCGGCCCCACTCGTCTTCCAGTGACCATTCAATGTTTGATGCAGATTGGGATACTAATTGAGAATCACAACTTAAATGTAATTTGATAGTCCTGTCCAATTGAGCATTTCATATAACCCCCCTAATGAAGTATATTGGCCCTTGAAAAAGTCTTTAAGTCTGTGCTCTGTTTCTATATTACCCTTCCTAGCCATAACTCATACTGAAGATAATTACAAAAAGAAATATCACCGAGCTGCTGTATATACTTGTGAATTTCTTAAAATAATTCTTTTGTTTTTAATTTTTTTTTTTTTAATAAACATGGATTGTGCTGTTGGGAATACTTATGTGAAAGAGTGTCTGCTACGTTTCATTTGATGCTTTTTAACATTTTAATGCTTTTAAAGTTATTGCCCAAGTGTTGTGGCTTTAGCTTGCAGAGTTGCCAAAACTTGCGCAACTATTAGTTTAAATTGGAAATTTTAATGGGGTTGATTTTTATTGTGGAATAGTGCCTCCTACAGTGTGTTCACAAATACAAGAGGGGGGGGGGGGAGATGAACCATGGTTATTGTTTCACGAATGTGTTTTGTGTAAGCTTATTGTAAGTTGTGAGGTTCGTTAGTGATTTCATTCCATTTTTTTTTTTTTTTTTTGATGCAACTGTGTTCCATTTATATATCCATTGATGTTTGTGCACATTTGTTTTGTGCACATTTGTTTTCAAGCTGTGATTTTATTGTGTAATGGTTTCTTTTGAGTATTAACCTATTGTTATTCTTAGAAAGACAAATAAAATCTGTTTAGAGAAGAGACAAAACATACAGGCTTATAGTTAGTGTTTAATTTTCATGTCAGGTTTCGTGTGATTTATTAAGAAAGATTTATCTGCACAGTTTACAGGTTAGCTCTGGGCCCTTCCTAGTTTGCACAGTAACAACAGTTACATGTCCCAATACTGTATGAGATCTAGTATGGAGGGAATTGAGTAGCAGAGGATATCTTAAACAAGTTGAAGAAAGAAATACCCTACACCCCTTCTCAGTGTTCTGTCTGTTGGGGGGGGGGGTCTGTCTGTTAGATGTGGATGGTTAGGGTCTGTTGGATGGTGGGGGGTTAGGTTCTGTAAGATGGCGGGGTTACTTTTCAGCTTCTCTGCAATCTTGCTACCTTGTGCATCCAATATTGTGATATCGATTTACATATTTAGAGAGGCATCACATATGTAGAACTTTACCATGGAGACTCATGAAGCAGCTTGCTTCCTTGTATGTGTACTGTTTCGTATAGTAATGGGGAACGCTCCATAAAGATTGTCAGCAGATGGCCGTGGAAGAAATAAAATGCGGTAGAATTTGATGTGATGATCAGCCTTGTACCTTCAATTGAAAGTGTGATTGGTAGGATGGTATAGACCAGACTGCAGTTTGACTAGCCTAGCTTTTCCATGTCGTGCTTAATATGGTAGGTAGGTTAAACAGTTATTCACCTCTGTTAGTTTCACCCGCACAATGATGAATTTATTGGTATCCTCAAGTCTTAAGCAAATGTTTGCAATTCTTAAGGGGAACACATTCTCTTTTGTGCGAAAAGCATGCCTGACCCGATTGAATTTTAGACGGTAAGAGTTTTCAAATGATAGGCTTGTAGGTCTCAAATTAAATAAGGTAAATGATTTGAAGAAGAAAACCCACATTTTGTAAGGTGAAGATACGGTCAAATTCTTGAAAGTTGAAACACCTTGTACAAAAAAATTCAGAAATATAAATGAATTAGGAATTCATGGTTCTAATATTGGAAGCCATTTTCCAGCCGAATATATCAGTAGAATTTGATTAGCTTATAAAGTTACATTGTTTCCCTCTAGCAATTCTAGTTCTGATTCTTTCAGTAAGTAAGACTACAATAATGTAGCCGCTTATTATGTTCCTATCGTAACACTTTCTGACTTGTCAGGTAACGGATTCATCAGCAAATATATTTGTTTTTCCTTGCAGTGTTTATGATTCATTCGTTTCAACCGAATTAATGAATCTAATATGATAAAGAGGCCTGACTGATTCCTTGGTGTGAATACATCGTAGACACCATGTGATATTGCAGTAGAGGGAGCCATACACCAGGTGAGAGCATCATAGAAGAGAATGTACCATGGGGCGGGGGGGGGAGGGTTGAGGGTGTATCATGGCCCCCATAGGAACCTTCCCGCCCCAAAATTGGTCTGTCCTAACATGCCCATCTTGATATCACTATGGGATGGTACCAATGGGTGTCACTTGCACCTTTAGCATTA
Organism: Apostichopus parvimensis; assembly: GCA_000934455.1. Classification (NCBI taxonomy): domain Eukaryota; kingdom Metazoa; phylum Echinodermata; class Holothuroidea; order Aspidochirotida; family Stichopodidae; genus Apostichopus; species Apostichopus parvimensis. The sequence goes on along the minus strand of KN885905.1, from coordinate 19,674 downwards.
TTGTACATGGAGAAACCATTGCATGCTTGAGCTGTCCAAGATAAGTTAAGCAGTTGTATGTGCACTGCCACTATACCGTACTATGTAGGAAGAAATTCTGTTACAAGAGTATAGTGATAAACATTGTGAGTTTCACATAAATTGTGATGCCTGTCACTGCAGGCTGGCATACAGGACAATTTGGCTACCATGGCAACTGATGTGCGATGCCTCAAAATTGCATTTTGTAAAGCCTAGGCACCAATTGAAATACCATGAGGAAGCTGTCAAGCTTACAGTGAGATCTGTGCATAGGGTGACATTCCTATGTTCCGATGTCTCTAATGTTCCGACAAAAAGAAAAAATTCGGAGCATATTTTTTTTTTATCCCAAATTTGTTTGTACCAAGAAAACTAGTTTCGTGACCCCAATATTTTTGTGACCAAATTTTTTGGGAACTCAATTTTTTTTTGACCAACAAAATATTTTGAGACTAAAATTTTTTTTATGAAAAAAAATGTGACCCAAAGTTTGTTATGACCCAAACAGTGCTTGTGACCCGAAATTTTGTTGTACTCAATTTTTTGGGGACCAAAATCGTTTTGGGCCAAATCAGTTTTTGAATAAAATGTGTTTAGATTTAGACCAAACTGTGGTGTGAGACCAATCATTGCCCCATGTTAAATAACTTAACAATAGGGCAGGTGAACGTGAAAAGTATAGATATCGCTTGAGCAATAACAAAAAGTCGCCTGCAGTGTGGACACAAAACATCGCGGGGCACCAACAAAAAATATATCGCGACGCCTGCAGTATTTTTTTTGGTCCCAAAGTTTTATCCAAATAATGTTTGTCCAAAAAATTTGGAGTACAAATTTCGGGTAACAAGCAATTTTAGGTCACAAGCACTGTTTGGGTCACAACAAATTTGAGGTCACAGTTTTTTGTTTTGTTTTTTTTTGGGGGGGGGATTTGAATCCAAAAATATTGGGGTATGAAAACTTGTTTTCTTGGTTACAAACGATTTTTGGGATAAAAAAAATTGTCCCGAATTATTCCTTTTTGTAGGAACATATAGACGTCGGAACATAGATATGTAACCGTGCATAGTATGGGATTGCATGATAAGGTTTGATACATGACTTGACAATATCCCATGTGGTAAATACAGGTCTTTACTTGGAAGAGTCTCTGGAGTATGAGAAAGTTATCCCCAGATAGTAAACAAAAGATTAAGAGTTGCTCTGAGAGCCCTAATTCTTTTTACCTAACGTTGATTGTTTGACAGTCAATTATCATGTTTTAAGATTAAATTTGAAAGGGTAATTTGTTATTCTCCAATGCTAAATTATCAAAAGTATGTTTTTTTTTTCATTTTCCATTACAAACTAAGAACTTCAGGAAAATGCAATCATCAGATCTATAGTCTTCATCAAAAGTCAAGGTCTACCATCAGAGGAAAATAGTCTTTGATTTCGAAGTCTAACCTTATCGTTGGTTCACATTTCTTTACAGGCTTGAATATGCGAACATGTTGTCAAGGAAGAATCCAGGCATTATGGCTAATGATGGTAGAGGAGATATGCAAAAGTCACCTTGAATATGCGAACATCTTGTCAGGGAATTATCCAGGCATTACGGCTATTGATGGTGTTGGCTGTGTAACACGGTTGAGCAGATGTACAAAGGTCATGCTCACCACCTCTCGTGAAAGGAGAAACTAGATCCACTCGCTCACCAAGTGACATATCATTTCCGATGGGAAGCAAGTTTAAGATCCTGACCTGCATTTTATGTGTTTGGACTTCTGTAAATGGGAAGACTTGCTGGCAAACTCTGTCTTTCATGTGTTTTTGTAGTAATTGTTGGATTCAAAGCAATAGATTTGTCTGATACATTATTTCACTCAACATGGGTATCTTAGAGATGAGAAAGTAATGTAACAATGTTTCCATTAGAACTCTTGGTAGTCATCTGTGCTATGTCAAGTGGAGCAGATGTGTTAGGTTGTTAAGATTCAGTTGTGACAACACTAATTCAACTCCTCAATGCTTTTCATGTTTGGTGAAGGAATAGTCTCACTGAGGGTAGTTGGAGGGAGGAAGTCGTGTGGAAGAGGAGACGATTAAAACCAACCATAACAAATGAAGAAATTCTAATCAGATGTTTTTATTTCTTTATTTTCCACTAATAAAATCATCGTAATGATCTGACCATATATTCCAGCAGCCGTTGTGTAACGGACCACAGTTCTGTACAACCATCGCAACAACTCTTGCATTGCTATAGTTCAAAGAACACTATTAACCTACAAGACACAATATAGCAGTGTAAAAATATAGAAATATCCTAGTATTTTTGTCAATTTTTTTATTTTTCAATTATTATCATGATTTGATAGTAAGCTACAAACATGGAAGGTATTTCTATTACAAGATAAACCACATTAAACTAGAAACTGAGAAAACAGCACAAGAGGCAGTATTGCTGCTTCTGCAAATAAAAAATTACAAAAAAAACAAAAAATGGGTAGAGGACTTGACTACTGCTACAAGAAAGAAAGTGATGTACAGAAGAGTATGTAAACAATATCATTGCACAATTGTACAGAGCTGGAAGAGAGGCCATTACTGAAGACAAAATTCCTGGGCACTTTTATTTGGTTTGTAGTCACAGAGCAGCATAGCGATGTGCCACTTTCTGACAAAGTTACGATCAAACAAGTAATATAACTAGGAGGAACATCTGTTAGCGTCCATGAATTGTTTATACTTGCACCTATTGAGATTAATAGTGAGTGCGTAGGGAGTGATTTTCATAATATAACTTTGGTGAGTACTACAATAAAGACATGTGTCATGACTCCTATTCATTCACATACCGACATCCCTCTCAGGTGAACAATTTTATCAATATTGCCGAAAGGATGGAAATGTCACAGGTCTGTAACTTTTCCTCAGTGGGTTAGTAACATTGGTGGATTAATTTTTTGAGTGCACTTTTCTTTCGCCTTCTCAAATTGAGAGATGTATCTTATACAAAATATTTCCAATAAGTGACTTCCACAGAAAAGTTTAGGGTAAAGTACAGTGCATGTCTGTACATGGCCAATGTAAATATCTCATTTTTGTTGCAGACACTGAGGCAAATAACATGAAATGTCGATAAGACAACCTTCACTTCCCTTTTTTAAATGAAAGAATTCAGTACCAAAGAATGTTTGAAACAAATGCTTGTAATTTAAACATCTACCACCCCCCCCCCTCACCCTACCTCCTCCAAGTCCTTAAAAAAAAATAGCTACACATTTTATATGAGCGTCACGTTTATATGAGCATCATGTTAAAGAGCAATTGGGAAAGTTTCGCTTAGAACATGTAACATAGACAGCACTGGGCCTACCAAGAACACTCCCAAGATTTACAGTCTGTAGAAAACTAAACCAGCCATATCGACCCGATTCAAAATAACCTACTGTTGCTAAAACCTCTTGCAGTTCATTGTAAAAGACCAGTATAGGCCCCACATAAGCTAGAGACCCTTAAATTATACATGATCAATACGCATCAAGCTAGCCTTTTACTTTCACTGTCCTCAAAGCACTTTTCCTCAAGATATTTAGTTGTCATCTGTCTGTACTTCTGTCTATCTCGTATTAGGACGGGGAATTTCACGAGACCGAATCTATTCATTTGGGTCTCGCAGACCTTCTGTCTCGCGGACCATCGGTCTTGTGGCCTGTAACCATTAGACAGTACCCCCAGTAAAGTAAGGAGACTACACTGATAATCTGAATGTAAGCTTACAGAGGCAGTGAAATGGAGTTCAGGGATGGGGAAGGGGCCCGACCTATGAAGGGCAGCGTGACATGTCACTTTGATTTATGATGGAAAAACCACGTAACAATAGATCCTGTGCATTCCATACCAAGAATTCAGCTTTTTGATTTTCTAATTTTTCGAAAAAGGCACTTTGGGGATTATTTGCAATAATGGGGTGGGGAAAGTGCCCCTGCCCCAACAACCTCCCCTGCCACTGTATGCTTGCTTTGCAGAAATATTAGTTTGATTTTAATTAACTCTCCTACATGTAGCCCTCATACCTATTGGGTGTAACTGCAACCTGACAGTTGTCAAAATCACATAGGGGAAGGGGGGGGGGGGTCATTGCAGTTGTAATTCACTTGCATCTGTGTACCCTAGTAGAAGTATGACCCATTTAGTGAGTAAATTTTCCCCAAGGACCAACACTTTTCATGGGTGTATCTGGTCGAGGTATACTTAAATCAGAATTGAATTTTTGGAGGACATGGTGACCAATACAATGAGTATCAATTGCTAATTGATTAACAAGTTAAGTTTCAATAATTCAGAGTTAATAATTAACCAATGTAAAACCCCTTACTAATATAAAGCCATTATTCTGCAGTCCATATCACAATTGCATCAGTTAACAAGATTCCTTTGTAAGTTAAGCATCAGGCTTGCCATTGCCTTTCATCAAGTACTAATATGGAACAGCTAGAAAATAAAAATTGTAGTTAACCCTTAAAATCAATACAATATATATGCAGGTGATATTATTTCTCTATGATTATGAATTGATAGCATTCGCAGATTCTCATTATTGTTGTCATATGAAAATAAGACTGTTGGGAAACGGTGATCATGCTATACAACCAGGAGGTATGTTGGACCAATCCTCCCAACCACAAGACCCACCCACCCCATCTTGAAAATAACACCAAAACATGTTTAGGATAAAGAATGATATTGTGTTAAGTCTATAATCGTACGATCTGAAGAGATGACCCTATCAAGGACAGAGCTGTTGAATTTGTAACCTATGTAAATCACTGATATTTAGAAGGGCCATCCTGTTACAACCTTGGTTCGGTGGTAGCTATTAGATGACAATCACTTCCATTGTTATCTTATATTTCATTGTCGAGCCTTTGTGTAGCGAGTATCTTCATCATCCACAAATCACCCAAGACGAGGACGGCATGCTTTCATTTTCTGGAATAATGCTGATTATTTCAGATCGTGGTTTGGCAAATGGCCTCTTGAGAACTTCCGCAGCACTTTCTTCTATCTACACTTCCATACAAACAAACTGCAGAGAGGGAGAGAAAGAAAATGTGTATGTTATTCCATCTATTGCTGGTTTCTCTTTTGTTAGATGTAAAAGAAAATTATGTGAAGAACATAAACAATTGATAGAAATGTCATGTGACTTGGCTCTCAACACCTGAGCATGGAAATGTACAGACAATTGGTCAAGTGACAAAGAATCATTGAACTAAGAGTCACTCACCAACAATCATCTCCGCCTGCACTCACAAGGTGCCTGTCATCGTACGTAAACCGGACATTGGTCACATGAGCGGAATGGCCAACATACTTTTGATGGGTTGCCTTGAAAAAAATGCAATGAAAGAAGACACCATATCACAATAATTTCCTTTACATATAAAAATATATGTCATTGAACACTTAAAGCTTATCCAGCATTTATTTATGTCTGTTACGTTCAGCATACATAGAACATTTGACAATCTATCACCATTCACTAATTACACAGTCTGTCATTTGCAACTTACATATTTTCCTGGACAAGGGAAGTCAAAGAGCTTAACAAATCCAAAGTCATCACCGGTGGCAACAGCGTTTGTGTTACCGCTGACATCTGCACAGTTGACATCTGCCTTCTCGGTGCTCCGGGGCCAAATTCCTACCACCTCCTGTCCGAGAACGCTATCCAAGAAAGACAAGAAAATTAAGCATAGGTAAGAAAACAGTGTGTAACTATGACATCACACCTGCTTGCTTCAAGTTCACTTGCGATAATATCTGTGATCATTTCAATGAAGAACATCTCGATAACGCTTGTACAAATTGCGTGAAAAATGTCACCAGGATGCTGAGAATGTGTTCCTCTTTTAATCAGTCAAAAAAATCCTTTCCTTTCGACTACCCTTTGTAATTGTAAGTTACCAGGCTGGAACGCTCCACTTACCTTGTCCACGTTGCCCAGGTGATCCTCTCAATGGTAGCCTGATCATTGACAGGGTTACCCTTGGGTACCCCATAAACAAGTCTCTTGTAAGCGCCTGTACCAACCTACATAGCAACGAAACAGAAAAGGTAGTGTCACTGCTGTAACTCTCAAAAGATACATTACTGCTGAACGGACACACAGTGAGAAACACACGCACCTTAACACAATAAACATGTGCCAAAAAAAAACATGGATTGCCATGTGGGTCAATGTAGTCTTTCAAGTTGGCCCTTCTTAAAAAATAAAATTAAGTAACATAATATGCAACCTCCTGGAACAGATTCAAACCAATAGTCACATTATAAGAACTCTCCACAAAACACAACTAACTTCATACCAACAGAAACATCGAGCAAATTAATAAAACATGTCCCTAGTTTACAAGGGAAGAGAAACAGAGAATGAAGTGTTACCTGTATGAAGCTGCCATCTGCACTGAAATCCAACTGGAACACAAAGCTGGGAATTCCCTTACAGAAACCAGTCCTGGAAAGAATGGGACCCTGGGAAACATCATACAGATCTACATAACCATCATCTGACCCAACAGCTAGGCACTTGCCATCACAGCTGAACCTGAAGGAAGGATGAAACAGAAATGTACAGAATAGCAACAGCCAGGCACTTGCCATCACAGCTAAACTTGAAGGAAGGATATAAACAGAAATGTACAGAATAGCAACATCACAGCTGAACCTGAAGGAAGGATAAAACAGAAATGTACAGAATAGCAACATTTGATAAGACAGTCCTTGGAAATGTATCGTTAGTATGATAAGTTATGATTAGCAGCTGGCACTTGCTTGACCGCTGCCTATGTTGTAGGAATGGTATCGCCTCTATGTTTTTTGGAAACATAACACACAGGTATATATGGTATGTTGCTAGGTATATATTGAATATTATAAAATACAAAAGAAGTATATATCACATTGTTGCTACGTATTGTCCCATGTTATATATCGCAGGTATATATCCCATGCTGCTAGTTTACTGGAATGCTTGTTTTATGTTTCAGGATTCAACTGTTATCTACAG
>KN885904.1:58374-70606 GCA_000934455.1 Apostichopus parvimensis | reverse complement strand
GAGCCCCTCTCTTTGCGCCCACCACACTGGGTGCCGCTCTCTGCGACCCGGACGGACTGTCCGCTCTGGCCGTCTTTCTCATGGGCTTTTTGTTGGCCTAAGCCTTGCCCTTGCCCTTGCCCTTGGTACTACATCCAGACAACGCCGGCACCTTGGGTGGCAAACTCTCCACCTCTCTCTCCACCTCTCCCTCTCTCTCTCTCCGGCCCTCTCATGGCCTCTCTCCATCTCCACTCCCACCAACTCTCGTACTTCCTCGTCCTCTGACTCTCCTACAACCCCCTCTCCAGGGGGACTGTGTGGGTTTGGTGATCGATCTAGATTGTCCTGGCCTGCTAGCCAGGTATCGATATGCTGCCACTGTCTGTGTGAATACGATGCAGACCAGACAAGGGTCTCTGCGACTGCAAGTCCTGCATTTAGGACATAGATCGTGGTCGTCCCACGCCCGACCCGGGCGGAACAGTGAACAATTCACACATTTAAGGTGGCTTCGAGACATGTCTGAAACACCCACGTTAAGGAGAGAATAACGGGAATAGTCTAACGTATAACAACGAGCAACTATAGGAGGAAGTAGGGTGGGACGTAAGCTAACAGAGAGTAGAGTTACGTAACAGAAACATCGCCCCCCGCTAGGGGCTCGCAGCTTACAAAATACGCTACAAAAGTGAAACACTTCCGACACTTGGAAGCAAACACGTAACTTAACAAGAATGAATCGTAGATCTCTTAGAAAAAGGACGAAGCATGTATACAAGGGAGAGAGCCCCCCTAACCGCGAACGAGCGGAGGGAGGAACAAGGCTACGAAGTACGTCCCAAGTGAAACTTAGGGAGCGCACGTAGCGAACATGGAGAAACATGAAAATACACATCAATATATGAGTTCAAGGTTACTCCCGCCCTAAACATGAATAACAACAACGTAATCGAACCGCCTATCCCGCCTAGTATGGGATAGGGGTTCGTGGCTACAAACTACGCTACAAAAGTGAAACCAACACTAAAAAGAGTAAAAAGTAACGAAAGTACGTGAAACAAGCAAAACATCTTAAGAGAAGTATAAGAGCTGAAAAACATGTACACAAGAAAACAAATGCCTATCCGCGTAAACAAGGCGGGAAAGGCAAACGAACGAAGTAGTTTCGCAGAACTACTACCTGAGAAAACAACGTTACGCTAACAAAAAACGAACGCATGGGCGAGAGTGCACACTAAAAAACAGCCCCCAAAACTCCCTTCCCTACAAGAAAAGGATACTTATCAGGCTGGAAAAGATTGTTGGAAGTCTAGAACTCCTATAAGGAACGTCTAGCGTAATAATCCAAGGTATCCGGGTGAATTTCGACGAAAATTATTCCCAATACGAAAAACGTGTAAGACACTTTTGAATGGTAGAATAAGAAGGTCACTGGGGGTCAGTGAGGGTGCACAGTGTTAAAAGATTACCAGGGCATACTAGACACGGTAGAATGCGGTGCTAAGGTTGTGGGGAGACAGGTAAGCGGGTCACTCGTAAATATATAAACCAGTAAGTTTTATAATTTCCGCAAACAGGATTTTGGTACCACTGCTGAATGGCACTTTTTTGCAACTTCGCATGGGAAGAATGTATGTGATGGTATTGGAGGAACAACAAAACGACCAGCAAGTCGAGCAAGTTTACAAAGAACACTTGAGAATCAGATCACTACAGCATCAGAACTGTATCACTTTTGCAAATCTGAGATTCAAGGCATCAACTATTTCTTCATAAGTGTGGAAGAAGTTCTTGCACATTTTCAAGAGCTACAGTAGAAGCAAGGTATGCTACAGCCAAGAAAATACCTGGAACATGTGATAACCACAGCTTTGTTGCCAAAGAAGGAATGATGTTTGTCAGTAGAATTTCTGGGGACACTGATTCAGGTTTTGGGGAAACATCACATCAAATATATTAGCTGAGCAAAAGGAAGCTGTAATGCCACAATAAATTCATGATTTGAGGCTTAGACAATTTGTGTCTTGTGTCTATGATGGCCACTGGTGGGTTAGAATCATTTTAGACTAATCTGATTCATTTAATGACATCAAGGTTAAATTCATGCACAATTCAGAACAGAAAGGGTCTTTGAATGGACCAATTGTGGACAAAGTGGACGACTTTTGGACGAGTTTGGTAAATTAGGACACGGACGAGTGTCAAAATGGACGAGACAGTACTGTAAGGACTAAAGAACTGCGTCAGTCCTTATGTGGATACTCAAATCGTCACATAAGGACTAACGAACTGCATTAGTCCTTATGTGGATACTCGAATTGCCACATAAGGACTAACAAACTGCGTTAATCCTTATGTGGATACTTAAGGACTAACGAACTGCATTAGTCCTTATGTGGATACTCGAATTGCCACATAAGGACTAACAAACTGCGTTAATCCTTATGTGGATACTCTCATATCGCCACTTAAGGACTAACGAACTGCATTAGTCCTTATGTGGATACTCGAATTGCCACATAAGGACTAACAAACTGCGTTAATCCTTATGTGGATACTCGAATTGCCACATAAGGACTAACAAACTGCGTTAATCCTTATGCATATCGCCACTTAAGGACTAACGAACTGCATTAGTCCTTATGTGGATACTCGAATTGCCACATAAGGACTAACAAACTGCGTTAATCCTTATGTAGATACTCTCATTTCGCCACTTAAGGACTAACGAACTGCATTAGTCCTTATGTGGATACTCTCATATCGCCACATAAGGACTAACAAACTGCATAAGTCCTTATGTGGATACTCGAATTGCCACAAAAGGACTAACAAACTGCGTTAATCCTTATGTGGATACTCAAATCGCCACATAAGGACGAACGAACTGCATTAGTTCTTATGTGGATACTCTCATATTGCCACATAAGGACTAACGAACTAGTCCTTATGTGGATACTCGAATTGCCACATAAGGACTATCGACCTGTGTTAGTCCTGATGTGGATATTCGCAAATCTCTGTGGTGATATATATGCGAATCCCCACTTAAGGACTTGTGAATATTGTTGGTATTGGCGGTCATTATGTGGCAGTGTTAGGATCGAATGATAAATAAAATGTTCTTTGTCATTATGTGGAGGTGCTATTAGTGCCACATAAGGACTTAAATTGTTCTTGGTCATTATGTGGCGATAACTTTGTATTCACATAATGATTTTATTTTACATATTTTTTTTTCTGAATTTTTGTCGGTTTTGGCGTTCCATAAAACACAGGGTTTGCAAACAACCAAGAACCGGATAGCTCAGTTGGTAGAGTGGACAGTAATGTGTAGGGCTAATAAATCAGAGATCATTTTTGTCGGTTTTGGCATTCCATAGTGTTTTAGCCATTCCCTTTCTTGGGGCCTTCAGTAAAGAAGCCGCAGTATATTGTGTACTATGTTACCAGGGTATTTAATACAGCTCAGTTTTATTGGACTGAAACTCAGAAAGAAGCAGGGAAGTTATTTTGGTGGATTATATTGATCATTGGATTAGAGAGACCAGATTTTACCTTCATTCTACTTAATCCTCAATAGGTAATTCTCTTTGCCATCTCAGGAATTTAGGTAGCTTCTCTAAATTCTATAGACTGGAAATTTTAATTGTTATCTTCCTACTTTGCACACTGTAGTGTGGGTTGGGTTTAGAACCTTTCTACAGTACATACATGCATATTTGTTGTACAGTAGGCATTATATGGTACTTCTCTTCAGGCAACTTGCTAATTAGGCTGATTAATTTTGTACTTGTAGTATATGTGATACCCATTTCAGAACTTGAACATTTTAGTCAGAACCTTAATTTTGGACATTGCAAAGGCAGTTGTCGGAAATATTCTAGGGCTCCAGAAAATTAAACCAAACATCTCTGGATATTTAGTTTTTCAGGGCTTTATAGCAATTTAAGTATTCATAGAGGCAATACTGTAATGCCCCTGTACCCCGGCCGAGCGGTAGCGTGGGTAATCAGGCAGCTGGAGGCCACCTGATGTCAGGGCATGGGAAAGGGGGAGGCGAAGACTTATGCTAGCAGGGGTTGAACCAATACACAAAAAAAAGAGAAGACTATAGTTTAAGAGAACTGGGTCTCTTTCCCCAATTTAATTAATTAACTTAAAGCATACACTTGACAAAAATAAGGCAGGGTCTTTCTGCCGTACACAAATAAAAGCAAACAACGGGCAGATATTCAATTTAAATAAATAACAAATAAACTACGTACCAGGGCGTGGGCAGCACGGCTCTTAACTGAATCACGAGAGTGAATACCCGACAAGGGGCGCCAACGGCAGGCTGAACTTATACTGCCTAATGTGGTCCCGCCCCGATTAACTTCTGCAATACCTCTAATTTGACCCTACCTCCTGTGTCTAAAAAATGCAACGAAGCCAACCAGGACGGGAAGTTATTAGTGGTACAATACAATAGGAAATGGCGCCCCGTAGTCAGCCCTCACTCCCGGACCCGCTCTCTAAAATAAATAAACCTTGCCTTTAAAATAATACTCTACTGTACTAGCCGTGCTGCTCACCGCTGGTTTCCAGTTCTCTGCCCGAACCTCAACGAAATAAATTAAGTTTCCACAACACAAAATACATAAGAAAAACAACACCGTCTTAATTAGACAAGGTATCGAGAGCAAGTGAAAGTAAAATAGATACACGCTAAACAGAACAACTCGTGTAATAAAAGAGCCAATGCCTGGAATGCTGGTGATGGCAGACGACGGGGAGAGCGAGAGAGACCTGCATAATAAAACAAAAGTAAATGGAATGGTGAATGAATGGGCAACATATCGCGGGGTAAATTATTCAAACAAAACTCGGGGAAACATATTCTTAGTAGCCCTGGGCATGTTTGAAATACAGGGTACACGCATCCCGAACAACCCAGGGTGTAACAATACATTACTAGCAGAGAAAGGTGACAGAATGGGTTGTGGGGAAGAGGGGTGGGGTTGTTGGGTGGGGAGGGTTGGTGGTGGGGAGGGTTGGTGAGTGGATGTAAAAACTACAGGCATTTGTAGTGGTGCTTTATTTATTGGGTTGTAATGTTTTTGGTTTTTTATATGTTCATACTGTCACTACAATGTGTTTGAAGTAAGACATGTGACACACTTTGGTACTAGAGCTAGCAAATTGTCCCAACTGGGTCCCCATATCACATGAGTGATGAATACGGAGTACTTAACATTTAAGTCATGAATATGAAGTATAAGATGAGTGGAGAAATCACCCTAGTATCACAGTTTGGAAAAAAATGATGGTTATATTAGAAGGAAAATGCATTTTTATGAACATAGGAGAGTATATCCTAGGTATCCCTCACAAACAAGAACATTTCCTACGGGTATTGAAGATGTAGCAAAAGATGTAGAGAATTGGTTGTAGGAGTATGTCCAGAGTAAAATGAATATGTAGTACCACAAGTGATGAATATGCAATAACTTGAGGGATGGATCAGCCAGTTGGGACAATTTCCTAATACTAATACAGTGGTGTTACGTCGAGGTTGACACCACCCGACTATACCGACTATACCGGACGATAAATTTCAATTTCGACGATCCGACTATAAAAATTCTACCCGACGATATACTGCAAAAGTACAGGTGTATTAGCCTGACGATAATTCAAGATGCGGACCGACCATTCATGAAAGGATTAAATCGATCGCTATTGTTAAATTTATCGTCGGTAGCGTCGGTTAATCCCGACGATACCAGGCCTACAGTCTGTTGATAAACTAAAGAGGACTACTGTACTGAACTGACATTGCTAAGCGGCCTAGCCCAAGTTGCGGACCGACCATTCATGAAAGGATTAAATCGATCGCCTACAGTCTGTTGATGAACTAAAGAGAACTACTATACAATGCGCTTCTTAACTGACTGTACATTGCTAGGCGGCCTAGCCTAAGTTGTCTACAGTATTATCGCAACATGCACGAACTTCGATGAAAACAATGTAACACCTCACATAGCCTAATGTTTTACTACTTTCCCTGTAACAAAAAAATTACCTTGTGTACCTTTCCGAATGCAACGGTGTTTAATGTTTACAATCCACTAACAATAATATAATATTGGTGAAAGATTTGTTTCTTTACCGGCAATATCTTACAATATAAAGGCACACCATAAGGTGAAGAATAAAACATCTGCAGACCGAACACAAATTTAGTGGATGTTATCCGGAATGTTAACAGTGAATTAATAGATTTAAACTCCCATTTAGTTTTGTTGTTACGACCTGGCACTGCAATGCAGAAGCCACGGCGCCATTTGAATGTAACATAGTTAAATGGTCGGAACATCAAACACACCCGCAGCAATTCCCACGCGCGTTATCCAAGGGTCGACTTCAGAACTTGAGAGGGAAAGTGGAGGGCGGGGGTGGGGGGGGGTGGTTACGTGCTTAAACAAGGACCTAAGCGTACATCGTTATTTTCATATGAACTGATTTTACTACAGAAATTGTGAAAAGTGTTGCGAGAAGATTTAATTTTTGAAAATTTATTTTGAACCAAATAGACATCAGAGCACATTATGCAACTTTAGATTAACTTAAAGTGGAATTTTAAAATGCATTGTAAATACACTCTATCTATCAGTACAATTTCGGAGCTTGTTCAATATGATCTACTATATAAAATCACACTCATGTTATTCGTAAATTGAAAAACATTATTTGAGGCAACACCTTTCATACTTTGTAAACTTTAAATCACTCATAACTCGAAAACGGAAGGAGATACAGACTTTTGTCGGCAGTATGAGGAATCCTAAAATGCGTTTAAAATAAGCTCTATCTATCAGTACAGTTTCGGAGCTTGTCCAATATGATCTGACTGAGTTAGGAAAAAATTGTATAAGTTTGACGAAATAGCGTATACGAAATAGCACACAAAAAAATCACACTCATGTTTAAGGGTGTGACCGTTTAAACGGGTAACCGTTTAACCGGCCGCAAATGCACTATCCGTTTAGAAAATCACAAACCATATAAATGGAAAATTTAAAAAAAAAATTCAAATACATTTTAAACATGAAAATTATTTAAAAATATATAAAGAACTGATTAATGTACTGCAAACTATCAATAAAAAACAGAAAAACGATGTTTTAGGCATGAATAATGTGTTCAATATAATTATAGTAGTAGGCCAATAGTCATGAACTCATGATAGTGTCGTCAACTCGTTTTCTCAGTTTATATTTGCGACATATATCACCCGTACATGTACATCGATCAATGGCATGGTGAAATCCCGTGTGAAAGTATGTTGACCTCAAAAGACGCAAATGGTCGTTCTAGAAAGTACCGTAATAACATTAACAACACAAGACCAGTTAGCTCTCTCAGGTCCGCACGTGTACAGTACAGCCATTTTTTTCACACATGGTATTATACTGTGCATGCATTGCGGGCGATATTAGCTTTTTACCGTCCATCACGATAAATAGTTAAAAATATCACAATATTTTGATAATTTTTCGCCTAACAGAATTAGCGTAAATGTCGAGCTTTGAGTGGACGGAGAAAGAGAGGTATATGGAGGGGACATTCAAAGAGAATATCTGAAAAACCTTACGATAATGTAGGACACAAGTATATTAAAAATGAACACAAACACAATGTTCTGTCGTAATCCGCAGGTAAACTATCTATTTACCATAACGGTGAAAATGAATTACGAACACATATATAAAATACAATAAAATTAAAACATGGCAGTCATTTTGGCCTAACACTAATGGCCTACTAATATAATAACTCGGGGGTCACACCCATCTAATCTAGTAAATGATTGGTCCCTCAGTCCACGAATGGCATCGGCTAGTAGGGGTACATCATGCGTTCCTTGATTACCCGGACCAGGGGTGCGGGGCTCCGGCGTCTAAAATATCGTCCAGGGGGACATCTATATGCACGGTCCCTCGATAGGTTGCAAACTACATCAATACCTGTACATACTGTTTAGAAATTAATGTGATTAATTTCTAATTAAACTGGTACAGTCCGTTTCCACTGCAGGTGCATGGCAGCTTGGAGTGCTTGGTGAATGGTCACCATGCATTGCTAATATGCACCTCTACTGACTTAGACCACAGGTTGCCATGGCAACTGACACCTTTTGTTAGGCTGCAGGTACCTAAGCATCCCTTGGGACTAAGAGCAGGCTATAAAACGGAGACTATATATCACCTAGCCTATCTGCTGTATCTGGTCAGATGGAGTCTGTACCAGTGAAGGGTGACTCACAGGGCTAAACACATGCTAACTCTAATATTCTAATAAACAACAACAACAGTGTCTCGATTCACGAAATAGTCAATACGCCTATATGGCTACTCTTCAAATATAAAAGTTTGCAAAAATTCGGCTATTCCTATCACCATGGCAACTAGTAATAGTGTAGCATTGCATCATGGGATCTAAACATAACTCGAATAGGGGAAACTTAGTACACGTACTAGATAGGAATGTGAGTGCATTACAGTAACGGGTAATGCTAGACGTATAACAAGAGTACTTAATAAACTAAATAAATATATATCCCAATGTGGGTCCTCGTTATATACCAACAACCTAAAGTATTTTCAATACTCTCAATGTAGGTTAGATCATAATAATACACATACAGTATAAGATGCCAACGGTTGAGGGCAATATTAGTGCCATAATCAACTCAAATAAAATACTATAAAACAACAGGTGACAATAATAATGATCTCACCTGTAGACTCTCTATAGCCATTACAGGTACATAATGTTTAATTAATAACTACAGTCTGTGTGCATGTAGCCATCACAGGAACAAAATAATGAATACAGTCTGTGAGCATTCGGCAATCACAGGGTCAAATATAGTAAATACAACACAATTACACTTAATGAGGGCTGCTATATATTCTGTGTGCACATTGCCAGCACACAACTAACATGAATAGCATGTTGATTGGTTCAAGACAAAGGCTGAAATCTATTCCAA
Source organism: Apostichopus parvimensis (assembly GCA_000934455.1). Lineage (NCBI taxonomy): Eukaryota > Metazoa > Echinodermata > Holothuroidea > Aspidochirotida > Stichopodidae > Apostichopus > Apostichopus parvimensis. Next base: position 61,584 of record KN885904.1, on the reverse strand, counting down.
ATTATAAATTAAATATTACCGTCAAAGATTCTTTAATTGAAAGTATATGCTGTGAAAAGATTTTGGGCGTAAAAATCTACAATGAAATATCTTGGAATCAACAAGTCGATTGTGTTTGCAAGCTCGTTTCCAGTAGATTGGCTTTACTTCGACGTATAAAACCATTCATTGATACCGATACTATGTATTCTATTTTATAATGGATATATTTTACCGATGGTTGAGTACTGTAGTTTAGTATGGGGAAATAGTAATGCCAGAAATGTTCTCAGACTTAGTCGTCTACAGAAAGCTGCAGCAAGAATTATTCTCAATGCAACATTTGATGATAGATCTGAAGACCTTTTTAAAGCTTTACACTGGTCCTCACTCAAGAAACGTTTAAAATGTAAAAGATTGACAATGGATGATGAGTGGTGTATAGGTCTTTGAATGGTCTGGCTGCACAGTACCTTGTGGACATGTTACGTCACACCAATAATATATACATAACCATTCCCTAAGGTCCACCATACAAAATAATTTATTCTTAGAGGGTGGTAATATCAAGTATCATCAGAAAACATTTTCATGTGTTGTTGCTAAGGAGTGGAATGAGTTATCAAAGGAGTGTAAGAATGCCAACTCCTTAAATACCTTAAACATTTTATCCAGGACTTTAATTAATATCTGATGCTCTTAATTTCATTTCATTGCTTGTTCATTTTATGACGTTGTCAATTTTTAATGTATTTTGTCCTTTTCCAATGCCATCTTAATATTCACGTTTGTATTCTTATTGTTCTTAATTTGATCATTTTATTTTTATTCTACTTGTACTTCTGTATTTCAGGGCCTTGGGGATGATTAGCTTTACCCTAACCGAGTTTACCCTTTAATGACAAATAATAAATAAATAATTAAATAAATTCGCATGAATATATATTGTTATGTTAATAAGTATTTGATTATTCAGTACTGCAATCGGTCTTATAAAAACTGACTACTTGAATATTCATGAGTGGAAAATTTTTACTGTTTGTGTATGTTGTATGTATGCCTGCATGGTGCTACAATAGGAACACATGTTGTTGTTGTTTTTATATATCTGGATGGATATTATTTACTTTTTATCTTTTACTGGAGGATACTATTTACACTGCCAAGGAGAGTTGAATATTTATAATTTTACAGCTATGGCACAGGTTATATATTTTTTTCTATTAATAATTAGTAACTTTTCTACTACTTAAAAAATCCTCATTGCTTTTAGAAACCTAGCCTAGGCTAAGTGACTTGCCTATGGCCCCTACTGTGCTTGCAGGGATTTTAAAGTAGAGTTAGGCATAATAAGATTTATTATAATTTCTGGAAGTTAATTTTTTGGCAAAAGTCAATTTAATACAAAATGCCTATTTTATAAGGCCTTCATTTACAGTAGAATTGCCCTAGTTTGTCAACTTATTCTGGGCAAGGTTCTGCTTTTAGTGTTTGCTCCATACGGGGTGGGGGGGGGGGTTACTCCGGAAGCAGGAGCTTGGAAAGTTCATTTGCGTGCCAAGCCTAGGGAGAACAAATTGTAAGCTCAGTTGAAGCTGCAGGATTTGAAATCTTTGCAAATCTGCATTTTCGTTACACTTGTTCCAGACAGCTAAAGTCAAGAAATGACTATCGAGATGCAAGTTTGATTTATATTATGAAATATGTTTCATGTACAATTTTCCTTATTTCTCTCTTAAATTCCAATCTCTTCATAGTTGAGCTCCTTCCACTTAAATTGACAAAAACAAATCTTTCCCTTTCTTTTTGCAGAGGTCTGATTTTCGTGGTGGATAGTTCTCGATTTCAAAAGGAGGTGAAAGAAGTCGCTGAATTTCTGTACATTCTCCTGACCGACCCGGTGGTACATCGCTCCAAACTGCGGCTTCTGGTAGTGTGTAACAAGCAGGACGTCGCATTAGCTAAAGCGGCCAAGGTCATACAAACACAACTGGAGAAGGAACTGTAAGTAAATTCCTATGCGACTCTTGTTTCATCTATCAAGTGTAGACTTTATATCCTTAACATTTATGACTAGAACCCCTAACACAACCCCCCCCCTCCCCTATCCTCCCCTTCCTCTTTTTAGAGAAGGGATATGCAAAGATTTCACTAAGCACTTGAAACTTATCGATCCAAATTTTAGGGCTAGATGGTACTTACCAATTTCAAAACTTCAGATTAACAGGGTATGAAAGTCACCCGTTAATGTCGTTATTTTCTGTTCTTCTCAATGATGAGCATGAACGAATGATCACATTTATTAGTGAACGCAACAGCATACTTACACAAACAAGACAACATACATATGCCCCTTGAATCCAACTTTTGACAAATTCTGCATGTTCCGTATTTAGTTTCATATGAAATGATTGCTCCATTCATCGCATTTACATTCAGCTCAGAACAACGACTATTGTGTCGACTAGCGTCAAATATTTTGAATTTGAACTTTAGCGTTACAGACTGGTGAAAGTATCCCTGTGCCAGTGTGTCTCTTATATAACCTTTGATGTATAAATGATTAGTTTACCATTTGCTGGCACATCATCCTGTTTAGCTGTTATGTTCAGGTAACATACCATTTGCTGGCACATTCATCCTGTTTAGCTGTTATTTTTCAGTAACATATCATTTGCTGACATATACACACTGATTTAGTAAGGTTTACCATTTACTGACACACTCACCCTGTTTAGCTGTTATGTTTATGTTTACCATTTACTGACACATTCATCCTGTTTAGCTGTTATGTTTATGTTTACCATTTGTTGACACATTCACCCTGTTTAGCTGTTATGTTTAGGTGTACCATTTGTTGACACATTCATCCTGTTAGCTGTTATGTTTAAATAACATAACATTTAATGACACATTCATCCTGTTTAGCTGTTATGTTTATGTTTACCATTTGTTCACACATTCATCCTGTTTAGCTGTTATGTTTAAATAACATAACATTTACTGACACATTCACCCTGTTTAGCTGTTATGTTTATTTTCACCATTTGTTGACACATTCATCCTGTTTAGCTGTTATGTTGAGGTAACATACCATTTGATGGCACATTCATCCTGTTTAGCTGTTATGTTTAAATAACATAACATTTACTGACACATTCATCCTGTTTAGCTGTTATGTTTAGGTAACATACCATTTACTGACACATTCATCCTGTTTAGCTGTTATGT
>KN885904.1:23073-45206 GCA_000934455.1 Apostichopus parvimensis | reverse complement strand
GTAAAAATACTATAGACAATTAAATACTAGAGACAATTTAATACTACAGACAGTTTAATACTATTGACAATTAAACACTATAGACAATTAAACACTATAGACAATTAAACACTATAAACAATTAAATACTACAGACAATATAATACTACAGACAATTATATACTATAGACAATTAAACACTATAGACAATTAAACACCATAAGACACTATGAACCATAAGACACTATGAACCACAAGATATTATAGACAATTTAATACTACAGACAATTAAATACTACAGACAATATAATACTACAGACAATTAAACACTATAGACAGTTAAACACTATAAGACACTATGAACTACAAGAATCTATAACCACAAGGTACTTTAATACACAAGATACTATGAACCACAAGATACTATAGACAATTAAACACTATAAACAATTTACTATAGATGATACTATAAAATGCAAGATACTATGAACCACAAGATACTATGAACCACATGATATACTATGAACCACAAGATACTATAAAACACAAGATACTATGAACCACATGATACTATGAACCACAAGATACTGTGAACCACATGATATACTATGAACCACAAAATACTATGAACAAAAGCAGTGAGCACACTTTGTTACAAGATTGACTTAGTCCTGTTATAGAGGGGCATAAGAATAAATTGCTTGTGCTTCACCTTGTCTGAGCAAAGTTTTGCTTGAAGTTAGTTCTTAAAGTCTGGGGATCAAGGCCCCTCCTTGGATTCACCCTCGCAAACCATGTCTCGTATGCCATAAGTTGCTCAAATTTTGGCCTATTTCTATCCACCGCAGTTTGAACAGAGTAACCATTTAATTGACCTCAAAATATTTCACGTTTGGTGACAATACTTCTTAATAAATCTTGAATCTTAATAAATCTTGAACTAATTCTATTAGTTGTTATTTAGAAGGTAGCAGAGAGTGACCAATCTCTATACAGGACAACATCCCACCTCTTTCTTCTGCTTGGCTTTTCTTTGCCGTCTGCGCTTCCGAAGCTATGAGCAGTGGCGCTTCGAGACCTCGCTGGTTTAGGTGGCTGAACCTTAACCTGAAGAGAGGTAGATAAATCGGGCAAGATGAGGACTCCAGGAATATACAGACAATGAAAACTTAAGACAAATATTATACAAGTACAAACAGTATGAGTACAAGTATCTAGAATTCCCCTTGTTATAAGTACAAGGATGAGGGTTCCACACTATTAGCCTTCTACCACTCTTATATGCTACAAATACAAAATATACATATGCAAAATATGCTACATTTACAAAATGCCCCAAGTGCGGGGTATTATGCCACAAGGGGGACAGTATCAGTAAAGCCAGCGATGCTAGAATAAGGTCACCATGTATTACTTTCAGAAATTCTGAGGACATGATATTGATGTTGACACCCACCCCACACCCCTTGTTGACCCCCCCCACCCCATACCCCTCGTTGACATCAATGGGTTGTATATACACTATCTGTTTTTAGTGACTGCAAAGTATATATTTTTGGCTAATATCCCTACAGAGTACCCCTCTGTGCCCCAGAGTACCCCTCTGTAAGTTACTGTTGACATATTTACATCAAACTATTATGTACTCAGTTAAGAGCTTTTAAGAAACAGTTTAAAGTGAGACCTTGCCTGCATATGACACAATATATGTAAGACAAATAAGCATGTTTTCAGGTTTCAATTGATGACTTTTCTCTCCCTGATATAATTCATCTGATCATGCCACCGTGGAAATTAGTTTAACATGCCACCCCCTACAGTGGTAACTGTTACAACAAGAACCTCTATTGAACTTTACTCACAGGAAATAGGCCATTTATTCATATCTCAAACAACTATACCAAAGATGAATTGCAGATGTCTTATCACCATAGCAACAAGGCAACATAACTATGAAGACATTAAAGAATAATTCTTGGCTAGTCTTCTTGAGGGCATGTGCACCAGTATCTTCACCATTTCCCCTTTATGCTAATGTGATCCCGGAGTAAAATGAAAAACACCTAGACACAACTACATAATTATGTCTGTGCAATTTTTTTTTTTCTGGCTTGATGGATCTTAGTTATCTGTGTACTTCCAGAAATGACAAAAGCAATTTGGGCAATCTCCTTTGTAAACATAGCCAGAATAGAGGACACATTAATTATGAGGTGGGAAGTCAGATATTGGAGAGAGGTGTCGAAAACATTTGACCACATTAAGCAGCGTTGCACATTCGGAACAACCATAAACAGCTGCTGCTCAATTTGCTTAAAGAACAAGGCATAAACGAAACAAGAACATGAACAAAACTAAAGTACACAGGTCATAGTTTTTGTCCATCTTGGGGAAAGGTTTTGAGCAGGAAAATGTGATTGTCAATCTTTATTTATGGAAAACCAAAATCTTTTCTCTTTCTTTTTGCACTAAATTTCTCTCTTTTTTTCACCCCCTCAAGTTATATCACTGATCGCTCAAAAATTTAATTTTCTTCCAAACTGACCCTGACTATTACCGCTCAACCAGGTGGTATTAGATTCAAGGTTGAAGATATTTCGACTCATGAAATATGATTCAAACTGTCTGCCATCTTTTGTAGCTAACCCTAATATTTATATGTTTAATCTAATTTCATGTCTAATCCAGAGAGACTTGACATAGATTATTTTATTTTAAAGTTTTGCCAAAAATATCAAACAGTAAATTTTGTCTCTCACTCAGCATTTACCAAACTACACTGTTTCTTATCAACTTCAAAGTTTCCTAAAACCTTCAAACACTGCTTATTCAACGTTCACCTTAAACACATTTTCATTGGTTAAAGCCTTCAAACACTGCATATTCAGCGACCCTAAATACATTTTCATTGGTTAAATCTTTCAACTTACCGTTGGATTTCCTGTATTCTGTTCCACAGCGTCTGCTCCGTTGTATTTACTGATGTTATCCAGCGTCTGGGACCTGTTTCGGAAGGCTTTCTTAAAAGACATGAGAAGGCTTGTCCTACCCCCGCTACCATCCAGTTTCATCTGTCCTTGCTGTGAGGACTGCAAGGGTGCCAGGATGTCAAACCCTGCGAAAGTAATATCAAAAAGGTCATCTTTTACTCTCCATGACAACGATTCTCGGAATACAAACAAACAATATCCTACCAACTTTGTCAATGTGATTTGTGCCCATGTCTCTTTCCTGTCTATAAGATCTTGTTAACTAGTCCTGACTTTAAAAGTGGTAAACACGCACTTGAGAACTCATTTGCCAAAACAGAGCAGCCTCTTGACAAGAAGGCGCATTACTAGTTAGCGCGAGGTGACATTCTGTAACATAAGCCAAAACATTAAATGCAAGAACTTAGAGTGAACTAAGGAATGTGCAATATCAAATTTCGACAAATGTTTTAACCTTAACTTTTTTAACCTTAATTTTAACCTTAACCTTACCTTAACTTTAACCTTAACTTTAACCTTAACTTTACAAAGATATAACAGATTTGTTGCCAGAACAAGATAGAATTTGGAAATCATTTGGTTGTATTCTCACTGAGAGGGAAATGCTGGGGGGGGGGGGGGGAATTGGGAAAGGGTGGGAGTATGGAGAAGGGAAAAGTATGGTGGTCTGGAGGAGGGGTGTGTTCTGGTGGAGGTGATGAGCAGGGTCCAGAGGAGGAAGGGATGGATGGTGGGCTTGAGGATGGGGATGTTTGGAAGATGTAGAAAGCTTTATTTCTTACCTGCTATTGCACAATAAAGGTCTTCATTTTTGAGGAGAAGTTCACCGTAGAGATTATCCAGCAGAGCACTCCTGGTTCGCCTCTGTAACGAGGAAGAAATTAAAAAATGACTGGTCAATGTTTTTAACATCCTCATACTTGTTTTCCCAATCCCCTCTGATATTTTCTTGTCTCCACTTCTCATAAATTTTCTTGAAATCTGAACATATGTTCAACTTTATGTTTGAAAGAACCTTTTTCTTCAGATGAAAAAAAAAGTAAATGAAAAATCACGAAATAAATCATTTCAGCTTTCTTCAAACTTGATGCTGGACTTGTAATTGTGAGATCATTGGGTTTCAATCCTCACCTATCCACAAATTTCTTGGATATCTGCAACAGTCTTGTTAATTTTGTTGCTAGTCCACTAGTGGTCTGTTTATCACATGTTTTTGCCACAAGAATGAAGAATTAAAACAATAATAAAGTCATAATTTGTTTAAATTGAAACCTGTGTTATTCATTTATTCTAACCTGTGACTTAAGTTATTCTTTTCCTCCACAAGTCTTTTTGTTGTAACACTGTTTGGTGTTCTTTCTGTTTTGTGTGTCAGTGTGCAATTCTCAGACAAATATTTTACATTCCTTCAATTTTGAAAGACATTTATCAAGCAAATATCGAACAGCCTCCTCACCTGTATACTTGCAAATTTTTCAGCCTTGTAGCAAGCGTTCTCAGCGTTGATCAATTTGGTCAGCAAAAAATCGCCCAACTCAGAAGTCTTCTTAAAGATTGGTGGGCTGGGAAGGGCAGGGCCAAATGGCGGAACATCATCTCTTGCAGTCACAGCAACCTGAAGAGAAAAAACAAAACAGAAAATGAAATAATATGTTCAGTCAAGCTAAAGTTGCAAACCCATTTTTCCAATCCTTGCCAGACTGTCACCTCCCCCCCCCCCCCCCCCACTTGCCCATTCCTCATATGCCCACAAATCCATCATTCTCTATTTTAGAAACTGGAATTAACCTAGTCAAAAGATTTAGCGAAATATCAGAAGAACATCCTGTAACGTTACATTTGCAGCCAAGTTTTACTATTTTCCTTTCGACTATTTGTTTCCTGCGATGGGGATCGGGCTTGACATTACCTTCCACATCGAACAATAACATCCCAGCTGAATGCACAGAGGGGAAATAATTCCTTCTTAATACATTCATGGACATGGTACCATGAAATGCCGTGTTTTTAATCTTTCAAATCTGTTATATCCGTTGCAGTAAGAATTGCCAGCAGGAATATTTGAGGAAGTAGGGTTGTAGCCAAATATTAATGAATGAATATTATTTGTCTAAAATGTAAAGTGTAAGGTTCCATTGTGTTAAAAAACGACTTAACTTTTGAGTATTCCCCTGACCATTCAACATTGCAATCGCAACAACTGGAAAAATAACTAATACGCCAACCAATTCCCTGCCAACCTTTCTACCACAACTTTCAACAGTAGCCTGCAATCAAATGTATGTTTGCAGAGTACACTAATGTGGAAACAACACATGTCCAATTTTTGAAACGGCAAAATCACTTAAGAACAGGCTCAAGGAAGCAAATATGAAAAAAATTATTAATAGTCATTTTAGCTTGGAAGAACAGCCAAACTAAAGGTCTGTTTGTATAAAGGTGCTAATGACATGAAATATTTCCCCTGCTGTGAGAAATAATTAGCTAGAAACATAAGTTACATGTATATATGCATATGAAAGTATATAATGCCCCCTCAGTATGAATAATAAATAGAAAGATTAAAGTCCGAACAGACGATACTCCAAGCGGAAGAATATCAGGGCTCGAGTGACTTCTACATAATCACCAAAAGGGAAGTCTGTGAACCATTCCACATTTTTTGTGGAATCATTACAAGTAATCAAAAAAAGCAGCATTTAATTCCAGGGGCAATACATTATTTATCAACACTTGATTAAAAAAACCCACAAAAAAACAACGCTTTATGGCTGGCTGGCTGGCTGGCATAGACATGAATTGCAATTCTATCGCTCAAAGACAAGGAAGTGTTGGCAGGAGTCAAAAACTTTATATTTGTAGAGAGGGTATTAACTTGTAGATGTGACTTTGATTTGCCCTTCATCCATTTATCAAATTACCACTCGCTAGTCGACTCTGGCAGACGCTGGTACTCGACGACTTCAGCCTACGGTATATTACAGTAAATATGAGATCCATGTTGGATCGTATTTAATATTTATTGTCTACAGAAAGACATAAAAAAATCAGCAAAACGTCTGAAAACAAATGTTAACCTTTCCAGCAGGGTCATATATGAAAAGATGGCAAAAATGTTGAATATATTACTCGTAAAAGTTTTGGTTGGAGTAGGTCAAATCTATCGGTCAAGACATTCCATAACCTATAGTTAATCAGATATCTTCCAATTTTATTTTGGGGAAGAGTTGGGGGGGGGGGGGAAGAGGTGAGATGAAAAGTTTGTTTGTTATCTTGCTGAATTGAGCACTCTGAATTAGGGCTAGCAGCGGACATAAATATTCACCGTCTCAAACTCCAGAAGGATCTAGCAATCACTACCCTGCCCTCCTCCCTCTCCTCTCAGAGGCAGGAGGGAGGACCAGATGCTCTTACCTTGTATCTTGTGTTTTCTGTGTTGGGTTCAATAACCTGTACCACGATGTAGCAATGGAGGAAATTTGATGCGATTGTGTCTGGAATAAATGGTGTGCTCTCCTCCTGGAACACTATTGCCACAATGTCATTGCCGATATGTCTCTTTCTCTGAAGCTGTTAATCAAGGGAAAAGAGAAGAAGATTAATTTTCAAAGAAAGAAAATGCCCAAAAAACACTCTAAAAAAAACCCCAAACTTATTTCTCTCCCCACCACCCCCAATAGTGAAACTTTATTCTCTTTTATTGCTCAGCCCTAACCACACCCATAGTCTCTTGTCCCCCCCCCCACCACTCCCTGCCCCCTTGACACTTTGTCTTTGAGACTTTGTAATACACACTTTGATATCTTTGAGAGTTTGTAATACACACTTTGAGATTTTGTAATACGCTCTTTGATATGTAAATACCATCTTGCTCAAGATCAGTAAGCTAGATTCTGTCTTTCAATCCAGCTCCCTGAGATTCTAGAGTGTATCTAATATCACAGTGAATATATTATCCTTGAGACATTATAACGCCACCAAGCCATGAGCTGATGCAAAAGAATGTAAATGACACCGACCGAACCTGACAAAATTCCAAAAATATCACTCTGGCTGTTCAAAGATAATAATAATAATGACTATAAATAATGAAAGAAAAGAAACTGAAAGAAGAAGCCAGCTGCCGACGGCATTAGACGATGGCTACTTTTACTATTTTAGAAATCATCATCGCAGTATCGCAGCTCTTATGTACGAATGACATGCATGGCCGGGGTGCTCGAGCGCATGCGGGCGGATAATGGAGTTTTACGCATTGACACCCACGCAGTGCACTCTGGGGGAAATGGGAGAGAATAAAACTGAAGGAGCCAAGAGGAGGAGGAGAGCTGATATAAAGAGAAGATTTGCCTAATCAGATCAAAGTTTGCAACGGAGAAGTAACGAATGGTTGTCAGCCGAAATTCAACTAGATGTGTGTTAAGTACATAAACAGTCTCTCGTCGCAGAAACGAGATATGGACTTGACGCAAAGTACGTATTTAGTTCACGTGGAGATATGTAATTCTGTAGTACATGAGCATTGAAGTAGTAAGAGATTACATGGTGTGCCATGCACTACTGTGATATATATATGGTGACATTCTTACGGATGTTCAAATCCTGATATTAAAGTAATCATTACAGACTATTCTGATAAAGTTCTCTGTATTGACCCAGTCTGGTTGCAGAGACTGTCAGCCACCCAGCCCGGCTGAGACAGTTGCGATAACTCCCTATACCCTGCCATTTATTTCTCACACTAACATAAAAGAATGCAAAGAAAACTCAAATCAAGAATTCTATTAAAGTGATTTTAAGTCAATGCATTTTTACAAACTTTAGTCACGAAATGATAAAATGATCGGCCGGTTTACGATCACGGCTGCACAGAGTTTGCTGGTGGGTGGGCTTGACTAACTTAAGGCTGCCATATTTGTGGTAATTTTCTTACAATCTTGATATTCGTAATGTGTGCCGTACAGTATAGGCTGGTTGCCTATATTAGCAGTTAATGCTATGAGTCATATACATACCTGCTGTATATCACCTTCTGTGTATGGAAGCATCGTGGACACGTGGAACATAATCTGGGCGCCTCGGTGTCGACTGTATATGGAATGCGTTCCCGTCTGGCCGTGGTTAACATCCAACCCACCTCGGAAGCTGCAAAAATACAGAACGCATGTAAGGTAAGGTACGTTCATTTCGTGTAGAAAACCTAATTAATGTCCAACATTTTATTACATCACCTTATTATGCACATGTTTTACATACTTATTGACTAGCTTGTTTTTGTCTACAACTTAAAAAAAAAAACAGTTTTAATTCATATGATCCAGATGGTGCCTGACAGATGTAATTTAAACAGTCCTACTAAGCATTCGAACATTTCAGATGAAAAAGAGTGGAACCATTTCATCTACACAGGGGGTAACTGTCATTTATATCGTGGGTACATGTGTGTTGGGGGGATGGGGGGGGGGACAGGTTCCTCAACCAGGTTGTTCAGGATGCAACAAATTTCTCAATGACAATTTTCTTTCTCAGTTTTTTTCAAAATTGCTTCAGTTCAATACGATACGAACGAATCACGTTTTTATTTTGGTTTGGCATTTACTTCCTCTAAATATGATAATACACCGATGACGACGGCAAAAAATTAGGAGTTGTTCTCTGTACATAAACAAACTATGTTTATATCTTTTCTTACAAGGCATTGTTGGTTGAAATAAGAATTTAAAAATAGAAAAGATATCAAAAATTTTCTTACAAATAAACTCAGGATGCATCAGCAAGGTAAACATAGGAATAACAAAAACAATCGTTTTCAAACAATCAACCCGTTAAAAATAATGTCTTCATTCAACAGTGCTGGCAAATTTATCTATATATTTTCCCTCCCATTTCAGTAAATGCTCCCCACCCCCCCCCTCCCAGCCCCGGCCCCAACACTACTTAATCTTGCAATCACTAAAGGCTCCCTGCCATGACTTTAACAATTCATACAGCTGATATTTCGTTTTGTTCAAGAAACCGCCACCATAAATCATTATTTTCCCCAAAAAAAGATTCGAAACGGCTTCAGGTTTTTAAACGCTCTATTGGTTTCTCTGACATAATTCAATTCGACTTTGGAGGAATTACATTAGGTCTACTTCAAAGAACGTACGATACAGACGCTGAGACCCGCCGATACATCAAGCTAACTCAAAGAGACTAACGCAGGAAGCATTTTTACGACCTGCAGGCTTAATGGAGAGGAATGACTCGATTGTACGAGTAAAGCTCGCGCATCTATCAGCAAAAGATGATGGAAAACATCCATGACAAAACAGGCTGGAAACCTTTTTTTACTGCTTTGTAAAAACATCTCAGGCATTTATATCAAACTGGCAAACTGTTCTTTAGTTTATTATATAAAGTTAGCATTCAATGTTGTTCTTGTATCGTATGTTGACAGACTAAAAGGTTTCTGTTGTCGGTTCGGGAGCCAGTCAATTAGGAATGACTGGATAAATATGATTTCAAGGGAACATAACTTCTAAATATGAAGAAGAACACTAAATAATCTGTCTCACAGTTTGATAAATGACACCATTCTTATTTTTAAATATTAATAAACATGAAGTTCATTGTAATATTTCCGTGAGACTCTGCCATCTCACCATACCCCACCCCCATTCCCCCACACCAATCCCTCACCCCGATCCAACACCCACACCTCCTTTCATCCCCATTTGTTAAACATCTCTATTTATCTATTAACCTAAACATCCACAGCAGGAATAGTCAGTGGGCAGGTTTCTCCCAACCTTATTTTTCCTCTGTCATATTTTTCTCTATCAGCGCCATAGTAACGTCCTTTTTCGTACAAGTTTTTGTCCTATGTTATTACTCACCCCTGGAAGTTTTTCAGTTCGACTTTCTCTCCCAGTAACGAGAGAAATTCCTCTAGGGCCGGACTGGACGTCCTGTTATCAAACATCTCCTCCTCAGTGGTCTGACCAAAGGTCTGATAAATCACCCCAAACTTGAAAGAATTCACCACGCAGTGCTCGTCATACTTCATGATCATGTGCGATGCCTGTAGGACAATAAGGGAATAAGGCGTAGGGTGTGTGGTTTCAGGAATCACCCCCCCCACCCAAAAAAAGATGGTGGGGGGTTGAGGAAGACACTCCTTCTTCCATTGACCTGAATTTATTAGTCCTTCACTTCCTGATCCCTCCTCCATTGCCTCCCTTGTCAACCCTCCTCTCCATACCCCCCCCCCCCCCCCGGCACTCAGCTATATTTTGGAGCATGCAATCTTCGAACCTACCAATAGCAATCGGTCCACTCCTTCTCCAATCTTTGATACATATTTATTTCAGTATCAAATGATGCCCAAACTTGGCAAACATCGTTCAAAAGGGTGTCTTTCAAATATTGCGAGTTTGACTTACCTTAGGATACAAGATTGGCTGATATCTTTCAGCTGTAACCTTGTCACACAGGGCCTGGGTAAAGAAAAGGAAAAAAAAATAGAATAAATCAATGCAAAATAATACCAAAGTATTTACATACCTTTGAAACCGCTTTTATTTAATCATGTAAAATAAATCTCATTGAATCGATCCCTTATAGTTGACAGTACACAGAGTAGCGAGACAGATGGAGGCTGAACAACTGCACAAGGACCTGTGTTTGCACAAGCACTCGCTAAGCAGCTGATACAACAAACACATGGCACATGTTATAGTCCAGTTAGAAATTTTACATCTGGGTTAACTCACTTTGGCAAGTCTGATCGGTGTTAGCGGCTCTGATTGCCCATTCCAAGGCAATTCTTCATAAATGGTCCCGGCTTTTGATCTAAATATTGAAGATAATGTCGTAGAAAGACAGTCACGATCAATAGATACATGTAAACTAATCGATCAATGTTCAACCATGGTCAGAATTCCCCTACCAAAAATGCTAGAGAAAGTTATAAAACGTTATCACTCACAAATTAAATTTTAAAGAAGGTTCTTTTCGTAACCTCTCTCAAAGCATTCTCCACCACTCCATAATCAGGAATTTTATTCTCTTTAGTCCAAAACTCTTTTAATATTTGGAAATAAATTTTGAGACTGAGGGCAATCTTCAGGAACATCATGTTCAAACTTTAATGCAAACATAACATCACACTGTTGCAAGAGTTCCTGACTGTCACTTAAACTCAGTCATAATGTTCACATTAAGTTTGCTTAGCTGTACTGCTGTCCACGGACCAATGCACGGTATGCCTGTTCAAGCCCCCCCCCCCCTCTCCTTTTACCCAGGTTAAACTTCTGAAAAACAATCAGGGTTTTATGCCAGGTCACAGTACTTCTAAACGTCTTTGTAAACTTCTGCTTCTAAGGGTTTAACTGTTTCCGCAGATGTTGGCAAACTCCGACAACTTTTTGATAAAGTTTGAACCTCAATCCATCAAATAATATTATTACAACTCTGCCCTTTTCAACCACAAATTTGGTGTTATTAATATGTTAATACCTTTGTGGGAAATGCAACAACACCTTTCCTCCCACCCACACACACATATCCTTCACACACACACAAAATATCCATCAAACTAGACTATTGAAGTTATAACAATATTTGGCCTTCTAAATTACCAACTCTAAACTGCCCCAGGGACATAAGATACATAAATTTTCAGCTTTTCTTGAAACATTGGATGGCTGTTTGATTTTATCAAAGCTTTGCAATATTTGATACTCTATTTATAAAACACATAATAATCCTTCCGATGAAATTTCTTATGTTATGTATCCTAGAATGGTGAAGGTTGATCAATCAGACCATTGAATAACAATTATGCTACATTTATATTTAATGTATCATTAGGATTAATAGAGATATAACTTATTTGAAAAAAAAACCTCCCAAGTCCATTGTACCTCTCTCAACACATTCCCATCCCCAAGATTCTGTTTTCTACAACAAACTAAGGCTACAAAATTACACCACATTTAAGATGTTATATCTGTTACTGGTGAAGAAACCCAAAGGCTATCCAGAGCAGATGCAAGGTGGAAAGAGTGTCCCTAACTAGAGCAACATGGCTTTTACATCCCCTCCCCCCCCCCCCCCCATCCCTTGCCAATGTCCATCTGCCTTCAACACACATTTCTAGTAACTTCTGAATACTGAGAACTTATGAAACCCCAAGAGAATACAACGCTACATCCCTATAAATGTAGCAACTAATCATTTCTTCATATCCCCTCCCCTACTCACACCTTCCCTCAGTTTTCATCATTTCAAATCCCTAACCCTAAGTGGGTACGTAAGATTACCAACAGGAAAAAGGAAAAAAAAAAAATGGACTAAGAAATTAGACACTACTGGAAGCAATAACCTACCCATCCACCCCCCTATCCCCTCCCCTCCCTACCCCTGTCCCCTCCCCTCCCTACCCCTATCCCCTCCCTACCTCACATGTAAACCACAAACTAGTCTATCAATCAAACGAGATATTCAACTGTACAAAAGTACAACTATCTACGACCGATTGACTCATCGATAACTGTAATAGGTTAGCAAATGAAATAAACATCTGAAGGAGAAAACAGCACATTCACCACTATTACCGCAGCGAGAATAGCTGCTATGTCACCGTGGACTCAATAAGCTTCAACTTTTAATGTCAGTCACACATAGGCTATCATGACTTGCAAAGATGATGACTTTCCCAGAAGTTTGGAGTGGAATTTATTCCCCCCCCCCCCCTCGTTTGAAATTCATATAAATCAGCCTCTTTCCTGTGGCGTATTATTACTGGACAATTACGCGATAGGAAGCGGGAACCAACGCTCAATTACAGGCTAAGTCTTGTCGGGTTATAGCCGTAGATTAGATGTATTGTTCCCGAGCAATCCATTTTCCATTAAAGTACCAAATAAAAACCATTTGCCGAGACGACTTCCTCTCTTCGCCAATTACTTGTTCCGACTGGATGACAAATGTGTGTGGATATAGTTACTAAGCCGACTAGATGACAAATGTATATGGTTATAGTTACTAAGCTATTATGACATGACCTACGAGCTGAACCCGATACACAAAAACACCATCTCAACTTCCCAATACTTGTCTTTATATTTTTCCTATTTTTTTTATTTCTTTTTGGCCACAAATGATATATATAGAATGTTATCATCGTTGAGCGTGGCATTATGACTAATTTCCTGTTAACAAAGAAAACAACCTGTCAACAACAAACATTACTAAACAGTTTAACATGATAAATAGGTGCTTATATCATTCAAGTTTAAAAATATATTAAGGCCTTAATAACCCTAAGTTCCAAAAGGGGAGAACACTGCCAACAGTGTTTCAGACATTTGAACATTTAAAAAAAAAAAAATTCTGAAAATGACGGGAAAATTTTTTTCCGGTCCCGGTGTTTAAATTTTTCTTGCTTTTTGAAAGAATGACCTTGCCGCCCCCCCCCCCCCGAGTATGGGATAGACGTTTTAATCCAAGAATATTAATTAGGGGTAAGACTTACCTTAGTATGACTTTTAAGTGGTCCGTATCATCGTTGTGTTTCTCTGCCCTCACCGACATGATCAGGGGACCAAGGTCCTCATCGAAGGCTAAATAATCTATGTGCTCCTGGAAATAGAACACAAAAAGAGATGACCAGTGATTAATTTACTTAATTCCAGATCTAACATTGAATAGAACCCAAAAACAGATGACCAGTGATTAATTTACTTAATTCCAGATCTAACATTGAATAATCCCCAAACACAGATGACCAGTGATTAATTTACTTCATTCCAATCTAACAATGAATACTCTTAAGGAAGCTGTTGGTATGTCTGTGTGATACATGCTACCTTGTTGAAGTTGTATTACTGTGTGTTCCACAGTTGGTGGCTCTCTGAGATGACACAACAAGGGAAGGGGGAGGGAGGGGAGGGGGAGGGGAAGGAAGGGGAGGGGAAGGGAGGGGAAGGGAGGGGAGGGGAGTAGATGAGCAGGAAGGTGTTTAAAATGCTAAGTGGAAAAACCATCCAGATACTGGTATAATTTGTTATTGGGCCTGTAAATATTGTTATATTCAAAATAGTCTTGTGATTTAGGGCACTGAAGGTCGAATCTTGTTTTATGTATCACATCTGTTTATCAGATATGTTGCTAACAACTGACTGTAGAGTAATCAAAACAGCAGGAAAAAAGATATGTGACTCAGACAAATCCAAGTGGACATTATTGCAGTTCTAATGTGTTGACATAAATCTGTGGTGCAGATATGTGGAGTAAGATGTGGTATATGTGTGGTGGAGATCATGTATTGTAATATGGGATGTGTGATGTACATAGTTATATGGACATGTGGTGCAGATATGTGGAGAAAGAAACATAAGGAAATTGGAAGTGTAATTTGATACTGCAGTGGGATGTAGCGTACCGTAACAGTTTTCTGTAAAGGATGGAGTGGTTAATAATTTGATACCTGTGCCAATGGGTTGAAATACAGTGGTTCTTAACTCAGATAGAGTGGGGCTTCTTATTATGTCAAAATATTACGCAAATGATGCCAACCAACGAAGATGGTATGTTAAAGAAAAATATACTTTTTTAAGATATTAACTGAGAAATGGCATTCTCTTTTCCCTGTTGAAATCAAATTTGATTTTGTCACGCACAGAAATATGAAAAGTTCCGTTTTCTAAATGAGAAGTACACATAAATTACACAGTAGCAAAACAAAGATTGTCCATCATACCTGGATACAAAACCAGTCTTAAAAAGAAAATTCTAAATAAGGAACTGTTTTCAACCACAATCTGTAAATTCTTCAAATATTCTTACAGGTGTTGTTCCTAAGTAGCTCCCTTCATATACCAACTTCCATCAGTGAAGAAATATATTAAGGAAGTTTTGCGATACCTGACTGTACACAAAACAGTACAAACACAAAAATAGTTTTCAAGTGATCCATTTTAGTCGAACAAAGAAGCGTTCGGACAAAGAGATATTCTTAATTTTGTTTTTTTTCATCTAAAGATCGCACCTTAAGGATTCATTTGTATCAATTCTTTTTGTATAAAAGGCGGCTTAATCAATTACTTCTTCGTGCAAAATGGAAACAGTCGTACAGGGACCACTGTTTCAAAAAGCCTAAGGGTAGAAATTGAGAAGTTTTATAATCTGTAAAAATTAACAAAAACAAAACAAAAAAACAATTGTTAACTGAATCTAGTTTATGATTTAAATTTTTCGTCTAGAGGCTCTTATGACTGTACCACTAATGTCTTTGATCTCTCTCTCCCGTACTTCACCCCTGGGGGGTTTATTCAGCATCCTCTGAGCTAATTAAATAATTTTGCAAAAATTTAATTCATTTCTTCAATTGCAACAACCTATTGACAATTTGATATTATAATTGGAATGTTTATTAAAATGTCTTTTTTTTGGGAGGGATTGCTACTTGCTCTTGTTAAAACAATTTTCAAGGACTTCAGAAAGGAATATCATAATTAAAGCAAGGGTAACAACTGATCTTAAAGATCTTTGTAAAGGTCACTTGCAAAATTATCCATTTTCCATTTAAAAAATGATTGAAAAAAGTTTCTACAGGAAGTCGTCAGGAAATGGTCAGGGTTAAATCCCAACAACCACATTATCGGAGATGGTCCAAAAGCAAAAATCAATTCAAAGATTTCTAACACAGACGGCAGAAACCAGAGAATTGGTTCAACTTAAAAGCTTTACCCATTGATTTAAGATTGCTTGAGGTAGAGAATACGACGCAGAAAAAAAAACGAAAAAAAAAAAGTTGGAAATGTTTCTTCGTTTAAAGCTATTCTGACGAGTTTTGCTCGACAATTTGACCAAACCGAGAAATATTAAAATCGCTGATAATGAAACTAATTAGTCACAGTCCTAGGATTTTTATTATAAATATTTAATTACTTCATTAGGTTTTCACCATGTCATCTCTAGGACAACTCTCCCATAACAGTATGGTACATTACATATGTATGTTAAAAAAATAGTTAAAAAAGGGGGAAAAAATTCAAATTTTCTGGAATTTCACTTCATGATTTGATATGACCCTAGACTGTGATCATGCTAATGGGGTACATTGCCATGGTTACAACACTTGTACTGAAAGATATGAAAACCAAATTGTCGAAAACAAAAAAATAAGGCTGCTTTAAAGATGTCTCCCAAAGCTTCTTTTGTTTTTCTTTTTTATTTGGCTTCCTCTCTTTTTGTCCAGACACGATTTCAAAACGCAGACAGAAAGCACCATCAAGCATCCACCATGAAGTATAGGATATGGAAATTCTTTGTCTGCGCAAACTGGAATGCTCTTCAGCAAGTTCTTCCAGCGAGTCAAATGTTTCTAAGATGCAGTTGGCAAGGCAACATGAACAAATCCAGCAACGACTACACAAAGACATACATGGTTCTTCGGTGTATGTCTGGTTAATTGACATCATTCCTTCATTGATGAAGGGGATGTGAAAGTAAGGGGTTTGGGAGGGAGAGGAGGAGGAGGAGTAGGGGGTGTTTCAATTTGTGAAAACATCAGCCATCATCATCAATTGTTAGAATTGTTAAAAAAAAAAAAATTAAAAAATCATTTCTTAAAAATGTCTTCTGTACTGTAGCATGCTATTACTTATAACACCGCCATGAGTTCCAGGTTACCCCTTTGGGGATATCTCACCTTCCCCCCACATCCCACCCCCCAAATACCAACCCCCCATGTTCTAAGTCTTTTCTACTGAAATGTTTTCTCACAATGGTTTAGGGACAGTCCTCAGTACAAAACCTTGTACACTGCAGTCAATATTGAATAATAATAGTGCATGTTGCAGCCACAATAACACATAATTAGGACAATAACGGGGTCAATTCTTCCCGCCCGAGGCGCCATCTTTATTAACTGCACGTAATAGCTTCCTAATCATCTTGTCTTGAGCTAAGCAAACACTTCCCTTTTACTTTGCTCTTTTCTAATTCACCTTTACGACAATGATTAGGTGATATTCTTTGGTTCCTATGACGATATTTACGCCTCAATATTTGCATCCTGTTTGCTCCAAGTATCATCATCATCCCTGTGTCCTCGTTTCGATCCTCGAGGGCCGTTTAATTAGACGTCCTGTATCAGTTAGTATTAGACCATGCCTATGGATCAACCATCCGATAGTCCAACCAAAGTAGTTGGGGAAATATTGGATGGGACAGATTGGAACACAGGTACGTGCGAGATGTCACTTTACAAAAGTTGATAAAACGGGTCGTATCTCTCCATCCATAAATAGCTTGATATAACCTGCCCTGCACATCAAAAACTTTTGATATATAGATGGGACCCCAAACCTGCGACTAGTTCCTGAGAGTATTTATGTAAAGCTTTCAAAGGGTGACTTGTAATGTCAGTGCCAAGTAGCAGAGGAAGTAAATGACATAGGGAGGAGAAGAGAGAAGAGGAGAGGAGGGGAGGGGAGAGGAGGAGAGGCGAGAGAGGGAGTTCTCCCTTCCCCTACAACTCCCCCCACCTCCTCCTATTGGTCATACTATTGACTTTTGTTACTGCTTATAGGTGGTGTAACACTGACTGTAAACTATAGGTTGACCTGTATGGAAGTTATGTCAATTAGATTAGTCAAGACTTGACCAATTTTAGCTTTCCATGTCTGTACATTGCAGATCACAGGATTCGCTCATTTAAAATTTTACATTTTCTTTTTTTTTCTCCCCCTACAGCTGTGAAATATGTCGGTCCTGGACCAAGGTAGAATCGTCCATTCATAATCAGACTATAAATCTAGTTCAATCATCACGATGATCTTGAAATCTCACCTGCCCGTAATATTCTCTCCCGTATATCCTGTGCGTGTCGTCGACCTCCAACGAAGCTTCGCACGGCACCGAACAGCATGAAGGTGATAGTGACTTGGTGTCCGGGGAGATGTCATCAATGTCCGAGGATGTGGCAGAGATCCTGTCCA
Source organism: Apostichopus parvimensis (assembly GCA_000934455.1). NCBI lineage: Eukaryota > Metazoa > Echinodermata > Holothuroidea > Aspidochirotida > Stichopodidae > Apostichopus > Apostichopus parvimensis. The sequence continues at coordinate 27,244 of KN885904.1, read as the reverse complement.
GCTCGATCGAGAGGGCGTCCTGTAATCCGTCCGTCCAATAGTTCTTGTCCGGCGGTAAGATGATGTTCGGATACGGCCCACCCTTTCTCAGCAGCTGCAAAAGGCAAACACATGGACATGTTTTGGAAACGATACTAGTTTTGAAATAAGGTTAAATCGGGCAGAGCTAAACACTGAAGAAGAGGAGAATAAGAGAATCAAAACTGCAACCCATTTGCTGAGGATTCTTTGATTTTCATAAGAGTAATGCTGATCTAGTGTGATAGGGTTTGAGGGGTAAGGGGAGGAATGGTGGGGAAGGGGTAGGGGTAGGGTAGGAAAGGTGTCGAAGGGGTAGGGGAGGAAAGGTGGGGAAGGGGTAGGGGAGGAAAGGTGGGGAAGGGGTAGGGGAGGAAAGGTTGGGAAGGGGTAGGGAAGGAAAGGTGGGGTAGGGTTAGGGGAGGAAGGTGAGGTATGAGAAAGGAAAGGTGGTGAAGGGGTAGGGGGAGGAAAGGTGGGAAGGGATAGCCCTTTTCTATTCAAATCACACAACTGCATGGATACTGTAAAACAGCCTGTACTGGGAATCAACAAGTAAACTTAACATTCTCTGACACTATAATCATTCTCATCAACAGAGCCAATTAAGGGAAATGTTAAACACTGTACTCTCTTACACTTGCCTGGCATGTGGAGTGTGCGTATTCAACTGTCCATCGCATCGAAACCAACATCTTACAAATAGCAGACCCAATTCCAAGAGAAAATTGCAATTTAAAGATGAAAATTTCTATGAAGTTTGTTTCAGGAATATTTCTGCTAGATTATATCTATGCATTTAGTTTTTCTAAATTTTTGTTGTCCTTTATTATTATTGTGTTTTTTTTTTGGCTCTCTTTGTGTAATCAGAATTGCAAGTATTTAAAAACATGACACTTAGAAACATCTAAAAACCTGAGCGTGAAATGTCTCTCTAAATGTCTCTCTAAATTTACTTGTATCTTGGTCATTGAACTGCAAAACTCCCCAGTTCTAATTACAAAGCCTGAAAGTTGACATGTGTTTTTTCGACAGTTCCAGGTTACTGACAATAAATGTTACTGACACAAAATTTCACTTTACAGTACAATTTGTGTTCACTCCTTCATTAGACCGTCAGTAATTACGGAAATCTAAAACTGAATCGAGCACAGTGTGCAAATGAATTGAAAAGAAAAGAAAAAGCATTTCTGTGACTTGAACATCCTGTTATAAGACAATTAAGGTTTCGATTAGTGAATAAAAGGACAGGGGAAATGAATGGGGAACCCAGGATGACATTCTAAAGTAGTAAAAAAAAAACACAAAAACAATCACAGCCTATTAGGGAGACAATTGAGGACATGAGATAATGTGCCTTCTAATATTGTAATATCTTAATGTAAAAAAAAAATCAGAATGTTAAAATCAGTGTTGGATTTTAATATCGTTATGTTGTACTGTTGAATCAGTATGCTGTACCTAAGTGTGATGTCAGCATGTTGTGCTGTAATGTCACCACGTTGTAACATGATATCAGCATGTTGTAATCTAATACCAGCAGTTTGTATTGTAAACTCAGTACGTTGAAATGAGAACAACATCTACTGAGCGCAAACAAGATTGACGCATTTGTGCTGTTATGTCACTTTGTTGCAACATGATATCAGCATGTTGCAATCTAATACTAGCAGTTTGTATTGCAAAAAATGAGAACAACATCTACTGAGCGCAAACAAGATTGACGCATTTATGCATGTTCTGCTGTAATGTCACTTTGTTGCAACATGATATCAGCATGTTGTAATCTAATACCAGCAGTTTGTATTGTAAAATCAGTACGTTGAAATGAGAACAACATCAGCTGAGCGCAAACAAGATTGACGCATACTCCCTTCTATGCCGGCACAACCTCCAATTCCCAACCACCCCCCCCCCCCAAAACATTCCGTCCTTCGTTTTCCTATCACTAACAAAAGATCCAGTTTACTGACATATTAACTTAGTTTTCTTTTCCTCTTTTCGAGTCTATTTTTGGCTGCCAAATGTTATAATGTAAGAAGGAAACGAAAGGATAAATTTCCTGTTGTTTCTGGCATTCAGGAAATATCAAATATTGTAAAGCAAATATATATTTCCAAGATTTCTTTTTTCTGGCTCATTTCAGTATTTGTTATTCAAGGTCTTTCATAAAATGTAATGGGGCAAAGTTTAAACACAACAATCGATAACAATTCTAATGGAAACATTTGTTCTAAATAGCCAGGCAGGCAGGGGTTATTATTCATGTCACGAGGACTATCACGTCAAGCTTTAACAAAACATTTTGGGTGTGGCGATAAACACTGACTAATGAAAATAAAAGGAAATATTAAAGAAACATAAATAACAAGATTTGACAGATTTAAAGTTTACATAAATGACCGATAAGAAAATATTGGCACAATTCTAGAAGCCTAATCTAATGGTTCCCTGCAACCTCTTACCTCTTTTATCCTCTCTGTGTTGGTCTGTTTTTGGACTCTCTTTGGTTTGGGGGATGGTGTACTGAAAGAGTTCTATCGAGAGGAAGAAAACAGAGAAAACATTTGGGAAAATAAATTCCATCAAAGTCTTTAACAACCGTGTAGATTAATAGGTGTGAGATGGTCGTCGATGTTCTGACTGGGAAGCATACGTATAAACAACAATGCCACATAGAGTGAACCTAGAATGAAAATAGAGTGCTCTACCTCTTCCGACCTATGACACCACACAAAAACAAAAAACTTGATAAACCGCTCCCCTCACAGATCATCCCTTTAAAAGGAACTCTAGTAATAAAATCTTGTTGCAAAGTTTCATCTTCCCCGCCCCCACCCTCCCCTCTTAAACTTTTATTTTTGTTATATTATATATCCCTGTTTGATCTAGCAACAGATTCTATTCCTTTCCCCATGCTCCTCCTCCCGCCTGGACTAAACCTTTCCCCGGTCCCTTATTTGGCACATGTCAAAAATTCTGTTAATGATCATCTTCCCTAAGTTTTACTACTAATGACATTTGTGCTTTGGATCAGGCCCCTTCCCACAACCCCCCCCCCACCAACCCCCAAGAATCCATCCGATTTTGGCATTCCTTTCCCTCATGTCGCATACATTCTAAAACGATAAATGTGACAGCATTAGGCTAATCTCCTCTCTTCTACGACTCTTTGCCTGGATGAGCATCTGTGGATGAGGCGACCTTTCCGTCCATCCTCATTGAGCAGCAAGCAGCACAAGGGATTAATTTAATACGGATGGTGAATCTCTTGCTAACCTTGGACAGTGCTTCCTCTCAGGAAATGTCACTTGTATCAATCTAATGACTCAGCGTATTTTTACATCTCTGGATGGACGTATTCCCCCTTACTGTGAGGGCCGTACTTTAGCGGGATAATTATTCAAGTGTGAGTCTGTATTCACCATCATAATATCAAATTTCCTTCAGTGGATGTTAGCAGTATGTGAGCCATTGCTATATCCAAATGAAGCCCATGTTAACAATACAATTCCCTCTTATCCTGACCCACTTCCCAACTTCCCCTTAGGGTAACACCAACTCCCCCTCAGGGTACTCCCAACTCCCCTTATGGTAACACCAACTCCCCCTGAGGGTACCACTAACTCCCCATTAGGGTGCCACCAACTCCCCTTAGGGTACCCACCAACTCCCTCTGAGAGTACCCCAACACCCCCTTAGGATACCACCGACTCCCCCTTAGGATGCCACCAACTCCCCTAGGGTACCACCAACTCCCCCTTAGGGTGCCACCAACTCCCCTTAGGGTACCGCCAACTCCCTCAGCGAGTACCCCTAACACCCTCTGAGGATACCCCCAACACCCCCTGAGGATACCACCAACACCCCCTGAGAGTACCCCCAGCACCCCCTGAGGGTGCCACTAACTCCCCCATTTGGGTACTACAACTTGCCAGACAAACTTCAAATTTGACTATAGACAAGACTCCTAACCTTTTAAACTTTGCATTTCAATCGGACAAGATCACGTAATTACACACCCAGGAAATGATCCTCTCCTTTTCATCTTTTAATTTTTCCTTCCTTTCTTGCAATATCTTTATAATCTGGAAGGACAGAATCTCCTCCTCACATACGATGTCCAATGTGTAAGTCTCACAGTATTACTACT